>JAZGTJ010019717.1:0-10759 GCA_036877575.1 Botia almorhae | reverse complement strand
AAGTATGTCAGAACTATACGCTTAATTTCTAGAAATAAACTAAACTCAAATAAACTGAAATAAAATAATGCTCTTTTATTTTCAGTTGTAAGACATTTTCATTCAATGTGTCACTGAGTCTCAGATAAAAGAATGGAAATCTCAATAAATATAAGCATATAATAAAGCATGATGGGAATATTTTATGCCCCCGACATTTGAGCTATGCGGAGCCCTCAGACTTGTGCACAAGTCATTTAACATGAGCAATGTTGGTCTACGAGAAATGTATATATCTCAGTAGCGTTATGGGTTTAAGGTCTTACATTATTATAAAAGAATATATGTGTGTGAATGAGCTGAGCTTGTGAGATGTATTTACTTTGATATTCATAAAGGAACCAACGCATTTAAAGCAGCACAGTCTATACACATCATACACAATTGCTCTTTACCACATCAAGTTGTTGAAGCATCTTCAGTTTTTTATTATGACCCTCCTGTTACGTGGCTTAAAGCCACGGACTTCAGTTTTCCCCTGTGGGTTTTAATAAATGCTGGCATGTCATGGGGGATTATTGATATGAAGTAAAGCTGTGATGAGGACAATAAAAAGCACTAAACATTCCCCCTCTTGACCTCATCTAGGTGCTACAGAACAAGTGTGGGCTCTGTTATATAATGCATACAAATATTTGTCAGACATGCCCTTGCTTTAGCTGATATATTATTTATATTAATAGTCATATGCTGAGATTGCATGGTATATATTTTGCATATGCCTCTATTGTTTTATAAATAGTTTTATTTATAGAGAGGACCTATTTTGTAATCTTTCCAGTCTTTTTGGTATTCATAATTCTAATCATTTGCTCTCCAAAGCGTTTCTAAAAGGAATGTTTTAATGATATTTAATAGCAAAATGTTTTTAATGATGCATATTGTTTTAGAACAATATACAACAGATACATAGAGAGAGAGAGAGAGAAAGAGAGCAGGTAAGTACATTCGGAGGCTCTGTTGCTAGAGACAGACACAGGTGGGATAATGAGCCTTTATCATGCAGACACCCACGGCACACTCGTCCCCAGACGCGCAGCTGGCTCTGCCTCTCGGCTATTGTCTTCCTCCTTTTTGATTTGCCGTTTGTAAAGAGCTGATAGTGAGCCATGCGTCTGACTCACGTGCTGCCAGGGGAAGCCCTTCACTCTGGAACAGGCGCAGGGTCCTCTCACTTACTTCCGGTCATTACACACTCATTATACGCCTCTGATTCTTCTTTCGTCCACAGTTCTACTGATGCGTCATTAGTAAAGATGTTGTTTTTGTACTGTGTAGTTGTAATGCGCACTGTGGAAATAAGTTAAGCGTTTTTAGTGGTTTTAAATAATGCAATAATATGACATACGTTTAGATTTGTCTTATAGGAAGCCCAGAAGCGCAGCCGTAAGGTTTGTGTTGGTGTATTTCACTATTTCTACACGAAAAGGGCCTCCCACCGTCGCTGCCCTTGTGCGCATGATCCAAGAACAAAGCAGAAGTGATAGTCGCCGAGCTCCACCAACACCAGCGTTGAGAAGCGCAGGACTGGACGCTTCTCGCGTGATGGAAACTGAACGGCGCTCGTTCTGCCACAAAAGTGCAATTTACATTCACCAGGAATGATTTTTCGTGCCATAGTACAAATCTGAATTGGAAAATGTGCAGGCGTGAAAAGAAAACGCGATTGTGGTTCAGCACTCTGGACAGCTCACGGGAGTTGCGCCTAACGCGCCTTACTGGAGTTATATCGTCTGGGCACCGCGTTTAATTGACATCATGCAGCCAACAACATTATTTACCCTCAACAGCGGCAGATACAGCGCACGTGGACTTTTGAAGTGAGAAATGGACTTTGCGGAAATTCTGTTTGCTTCCTTCATCGTTGTGGTTGCGATTGTTTCTTTGTTGTCGAACTTACTGGTGTTGCTGTGTTTCGTCCACAGCAGCGAAATACGCCGACAGGTGCCAGGTGTGTTTACCATGAACTTGTCGTTTTGCAACATACTCATTTCGGTCTTGAACATGCCGTCCACTTTAGTGGGGATTGTGAAAAACCAGCAGCCTTTTGGGGACTGCCTCTGTCGCACGGTCAGCTTTCTGGAGACCTTTTTGACAGCTAACAGCATGCTGAGCATGGCAGCCCTCAGTATAGACCGCTGGATCGCCGTGGTGTTCCCGCTGAGTTACTCCAGCAAAATGCGCTACCGGGACGCGCTGATCATGGTGTGCTATTCGTGGCTCCACTCGTTCACGTTCTCTCTCATACCTCTGCTTTTCTCCTGGTTCGACTACAGTCCCGTTTACGCGTCCTGCACGCTGCACTTGAACGAGGAGAGCGCACGGATTAAGTTTACTGTGTTCACTATCGTCTTTCACGCCACTAGTTTCATGCTGTCGCTGCTGATTCTGTGCGTAACATACTTGAAGGTGTTAAAAGTTGCGCGCTTTCACTGCAAACGGATTGACATCATAACGATGCAGACGCTTTTCTTACTGGTAGATATTCATCCCAGGTATGTACGACCGCTCATTCTTAGCATCAGATATGAGTGTAAGTTGGTTTGCGCTGCGTTCCCCTTATGTCACCTATTAACATGTTGTAATGTTCTTTTGCAGTGTTAAGCAACGCTGTCTCGCGGAACAGAAGAGGAGGAAACAGCGCGCTACTAAGAAAATCAGCATTTTCATTGGGTCCTTCATCATCTGTTTCGCCCCGTATGTCATTACAAGGTATGTGCTGTTTTCACCATAAGATGTTACCACAGAATATACGCCGGGACATATTTTAATCCGAGATTTAATCAAATAACACGGATTATAACATGAAGGTCGCGCAGCTGTTTCAAGTGTCCCACGTCGGTTTGTTTATCGTTATGAACTTCATTACTTTGGTTGTAAAAATGTTCCCCCACAACCAAAAATGTCTCGAAATGGCGTCATGTAATTGAGTCGTGAGGTGACGTTAACAAGACTGAAAAAACGTGTTTTCTAAGAATAGCTCTTGTTCGCCAGAGGTGACGGGACACATAAACACTTTTCGCTACGCAAGTCGGCTCGTGATCGTCGAGTAAGGCTCACCTGACCCGAACGCAAATTTCCTCTCACTTCCTCCATGTTCCTCCACCTGTCCCTGCCGCTCATCTCTTTAAATGACCACATATATCATTATATTTAGAAAAGAATTACACTTTACAGTAAGATCGTATTTGTTTACATTGATCAATGCGTTGGCTGACTAACAACGAACAATATACTTTTCAGCACTTACTGTATGTATTTGTATCAATTAATACAAATAAAATTATGCATTGTGTTAATTCATTGTGCATTAACAGAAACTACTTCTGATTTGAATCAAAACAATGTATTCATAAATGCTAAAATTTGCATTTAGATTAATAAGTGCTGTAGAAGTATTGCTAATTATTAGTTCAAGATAACTAATGTAGTTACTAGGTTTTGGCATATTCCCAGCCAGTATGCAAACAAGACATGAAACAAGATTAACATTAAGTTCAGTTCTTGTCTTTAATTGTTGTTGTTAAACTCTTTTCTGTTTCCAAGGTTGACTGAGCTTCTTCCTCTAGTGGACATTAACCGCCACTGGGGAATTGTCTGCAAGTGTTTAACCTACAGCAAAGCAGCTTCTGACCCCTTCGCCTACTCCCTCCTGCGCCAGCAGTACAAGAAGGTCTTGGTAACGGAAGCCAACCGGCTGCTAAAGCGCGATTTGTACCCCTCCTCCGGACACAGCAGCTCCATGGACACAGAAAACGACTACAGCCTTCAAAGAATTAGCTAATGACATTTGCATACACTGGAAAATCCCAATGCCTTGATTTCAGAAGCGTGCGTGAGGGCTCAAAGAATTGAATGATTGATTTGTGTGTGTGAGAAAGACAGAGAGGGATTGTGTGGTAATCCAGCTGGTGATGGTAACTCAGCTGGTAATGACCTACTGTAATGTAACCAGAGGATTGTGATAAACAGGGACACCAGCGCAGTAAAAAACAAACATATTCATACCACTAGTACTAGTTTTGGGTTAACTAGTACAACATTCACGCTCTGTGGAATATACTATATACTGGGCCCTTATGTGCCCCTAGCTCATAAGATTCCATACAGAAGATTAGGTTATATAATGGTTGACCATTCTGGGAATTTACTCATAGGAATCTTTGGAAATCTACAAAATGCCAATTCGTATCAGATTACCTCTCAAGTTAGATCAGTGTGTGTTTTGGACCTGTCTAAAATTGCCATTAGAGGGACTATGTGGTTAAACGATTTTTCACGTACGAGCATATATTGGTCACTGGACAGTGATGCACTTTGTTCTATCTTAGTATTTGGTATTAGTGACAGAACAGCCAAAGTTGAACATCTCTACCAAGCTATTGTTGTAACTGAATGTACTAGATTAGCGTAACAGCCGCTTATAGTGCTAGTACATTGTTCTCTTTGGTGGAATGTTGCGAGTTGTTTCTGCAGGTGAATTTGTTAGACTCTCGGTGTAGCTACTTTGCACAGTACAAGACATTTATGGTGTACTCGTTTATTTTTTCATATTTTGTTCTGTTAAACAGTTGTAGGGTTTACGGAGTATCAGAGTTCAAACTACGTAAGTGCTTTATACCGTTGTATTAGTGCCAGATTTGTTCATATTTATTGAATTTACTGTTTTGTGAAAATGGTGCAATAAAGATACTGTAGAAAACAATCAAGCAAAACTCTAAATGGGAAGATGATTTAAGATGATTTTAGTATTTATTTCGTATTTGTAGTACAGTATTCCTTTGCAAAGACTTTTTGGGATGACGTTTTATAAATGAAACTCACTATAGCTTGTGAAATCTTTAACAAACTTTAACTTTTTTTGACTAAACTTTCAATAGCTATCGTTATTTCTTTGTTTTAGATCCTTAAAAGTAAGGAGGTAATAAATTGTTTAAAAATTATGAGGAGAAATGAGAAGAACGTGTTTAAGAAATTGCAGAAATTCAAGAGTAGGCGTTGTTTAAATCGGCATCGGCTCTCTGCAGAGTCCTTCAAAAGTGAAGAGCGATCTGAAGGGTTTTGTGATTATCCAGACGTCCTCCAGGACAGTTTACGTACAACTGGAAGCAAAGTGACGTTAACAAGCCTACAAGGATTGGTATAAAGCCACGTTTCTGCGCCACCAGTGAAGTAGCCCAAAATTTTCCGCCATCATTTAGTTTTGTTCGTTTTCTCTTTTTTTGCTGGTGTGATTCGAGTCACGTTTTGAACGCTGAAATATTGTGAACTTTTTTTAAGGATAACACATAAAAGTTTTGCTTTATAATGCAGTTGGTGACGGAATAAAGCGTACGCACGTATACAAGATCTGAGAAACTTCCGGAAAGTTTTAGATTAATTCAGAAGGATCGTCTGGATAGTTAAAACAGAAAAATGAAGGTAATCTTTCTCCTCAGCGTTGTGACTATAGTTCGCTGCGCCCTGCCTCGTTGTGAACCTGGCAACTATTTCCAGGGTAAGTTGTTGTGTTTACAAATCCTTGTATTATAATTATTCAAAACTGCATTTTTTAAAACTCTAAAACTTTAAAAACTTTTTTATCGCACAAAAGCTATAACTGCAACAGCACGGAGGTCACTTAAAGCAGTTTCAATTACAAGCATAATAATTTATGAATCTAATCTCGAAAAGTTGCATTTAATGTTGATTTAAAAATCGCTGCCAGGTTTATAAAAACACAGTCGATACAGAATTGTTACAATAGTCGCTTTGCAGCGCCATCGTGTGTTGTGTGTCAAAGTAACGCGCTTGTTTTTTTCCGTACTCCAGGTCCGTGTAAAGTTCCAGTTGAGCAAAAACGTAAGTGCCACGTGTTTTGTTTGTATAAAAATCATCGATGTTACCTTTAAACACAAACCTTACATGCTTTGCACGAACATTAATCTGGCACGCATTTATATAGAGCACACGAACACCGCGCCATTTGTATTCATACCTGAATGCTTCGTAAAGTGGGGTAGACTGATAACAGGTGTAGATGACCCCTTTTCTGGATGGAGTTAGGAGACGTGAATTGCAGCGAGAAAAAAACGTAATGCCTCAAGGTGCAATCCGTAACTTTCGCCTCTGTTTGAAGCGTAAAACCGCAGTCAATTCAAATAAAGCCAAGCTGACAATTCCCGGGAAATAGGACCCGACAGCTCAAATGATAAATCATTATTATAAACTTACCGTTGTGAATTGGGGTGAGGTAAGGAGACTATTTTAAACACTGATTTGTCGTGTACTTGCTCAATAAGTGATTTTTGTTCATTTTAGCCCAAAAGAGTTACGGAGCGCAGCTTTCATTTTTCTATTTAAAGATGAGCTCTCGCTGAGAAATGAAACCAAATCTTTCTGCAGGCTACAGGGTTCTACCTCATATGAGGTTCGTACCTCATATGGCTGTCCAAATGATCGATTGCGCTATACAATATTAATATTTTAATCAGATGGAAAAAATGTGTAAAGCAGAGGAGTAGCCATGTAGAAGTCTACATTCACAGCCGGACTTAAAACACAAGTTTATTCATTGTCCGTGCTTATTTGGAAATAACATTCATTTTAATTAGGGGTTTATAATGCAGACTAAACAATTTACATTAGCTGAAAATCACGTAAAACGACGTCAGGCACACTGAAGCAAAAACGAAACTGTAATGACATCATCGACCCATATGGTAAATGAAATACATAAATATAAATTGTTGCATTTTAAAAGCCTACATTCTGTATTAGCTGCACACTTAAAAATAATGTTGCTAAGGAGTTTTTTTTTTGCAGCAATGCCATTGAAGAAACATTTTGGTTCTCCAAAGAACGTTTCAGCCACAGGTTCTTAAAAGAACCATTTATGGTCATATAGAGAACTTTTTTACTATAAAGCACCTTTTGTGCAACAGAAAGGTTCTGTGGATGTTAAAGGTTCTTTATGGAACCACGCAGCACGAAAAGGATCTTTTAGGAACCTGTTTGAATGTGTGTTTGTTCTTCTATCCTCTTAGCAAAATGCACAGATATGGTACTGGGATACTGTGATGACATGCCCTACTCCAAGACTTTATTCCCCAACATTCTTGAACACAAGTCACGTGACGAGGTCGAGCTGAGCACAGAGTACCTGCTTCTGAGTGTGATCCATTCTCTATTGAGTGGTGAGTGCAGCCCAGACGTCCGCATGCTGGGCTGCTCAGTGCTCGCCCCACGCTGCCACAATGGCAAGATCGTGAAACCCTGCCGCAGCTCCTGTGAGTTACTGCACAAAAGCTGCGCGCATGCGTTTCTGGGCATTGACATGGCTTGGCCCTATTTCTTAGACTGTGACCGTTTTTTTGTCAGCGAAGAGGAGGGCTGCTATGACCCCTTGGAAGGCCTGAGAGGTAAGCCTGCAGCACTACTTACTTCGAAAGCAGCGTTCTCATAAATTCTGAATTCTCTGAAGCAGTTATAACATTTTCCTGGACGTTTAGCACAGTGGTGCTGAGTATGATGATGATGTGTGTAAATGCGATCGTAAATTCTAACTCAGTGAGGCAAACTTGGGTTGGGTTTGTTTAATGTTGTGCTCATGCTGGTTTTAAAGCAGTATTTGTTGTTGTAAAGCGACCCAAACTCACACAGATGTTTGGCACAGCCTGTAATCTTTTTAATTGTTCCCATACGATAATGTTTTTGAAGCTAGACGCAGTTTGAACTCACAAAGCTGTGTTCTTCATCTTTGATCTTTTGTTAAGTCTGTGGAAACTGCGGCAACAGCAAATACGTTTGTCTAGTGTCAGCCAAGGGTTGCTACCCAGCTAACAGGGAACGTTCTCAGAATGTTGGCTAACATTATATATCAAACATCAAAAGCTTAATTCTTGAAGTAGTTAGTGGTTTATATTTTAAAAACATTACAGAATAAAATAATGCTTGAAAAATGTTCTTATAACCAAACAATACTGTTAATAATTAGTCTAAATGTGTGTTGTTTTCTAAAGTAACTTTCTAAAGTTACTTTTTTAACATTGTGTTAAATAAAATAAATAAAAACATATTAGCATATACATAATAAAAACATTACAGGAACGTTCTTACAACCTAAAATTGTTAGCTGGGTTGGCAGTTTGCAAAATCCAAAATATTTCAATACTCAGTAACTTTTCTGGAAACGTTAAACCATTTAGATGTTAATTCATATAAATAGATGTATTTTGTGTACATATGTATTTGAACATTCAATTTCTTGCTGTCTTTTCATGTGAGCACTGTGTTAGTTCATATTTAAAAGTATCTCACCTATAATCCCACTGTTGTATAATGTGTGTTATCAGACTAATCAATGCTTGTTTTCCACTGTCTTGATGTTTATGGATGTGATCACTTTTAAAGAGAGGCAGGAGATCATGGATCAGGAGGTCATGACCAGCGTTTCCCCTGAGGAGCCTTCCACAGCTAATGAGTTCACCTATCACTCCAACACTGAGATGTTTAACCTTCTCAGAAAGACAGCAGCTCGCTGTCCAGATATCTCCAAAACCTACAGCATTGGCAGAAGCTTTGAGGGCAAAGATCTGCTTGTGATCGAGTTTTCAAGTAACCCTGGAGAGCATGAATTACGTGAGTAATTTTCCAGGGGATTTTTCCACAGTTTGATTTACAGCACTGAAGTGCACCAGCAGACAGGCGCTCTGTTTACACCGTGTGAAAACTGTGTGATTAAACATCAGGATAAACATTACATTATGAACATAAACATCATGAACGTTCCCAGCTAATGTTCTCAGAATGTTGGTTAACGTACTGTAAAAGTTATCAAGAAACGTTCTCACAGTAACACAACAACAGAACTATAAATATAAAGTGGAAAATTCCGAAAAGTTAAAGAATTACAAATGTTTGAATAATGTTCTTATAATCAAGCAAAACAACATTTAAAAACGGGACATTTTGAGACTTATAACTTTCAAAATAACATTTTTAACGTGTTTGTAACTTAATGGAAACGTTAGGGAAATGTTCTTACAACCCAAAATAGTTGGGTTACTATAGCTGGGAACTCCTTGTCCTCCCTAGGAGAAAAGTTCTAGGAACTAAAAGCAAAAGATTACTAACAAGAGATTGCGAGAGTTTTCCAGCATGACATTTCCAGAATCGTGTTCTTTTTCAGATAATTGTTCTCTAAAAGTCACACAATCTGTACTGCTACAAACAGCCCATTTACTTTTCCCTGTACTGTTCTCGGCCAGTGGAACCAGAGGTCAGATACGTTGGAAACATGCATGGGAATGAGATCATGGGCAGAGAGCTTCTGCTTTATCTCGCCCAGTACTTGTGCTCGGAATACTTGCTTGGAAACAGTCGGATCCAGACTCTGGTCAACACCACCCGCATTCACATCCTTCCCTCGATGAACCCTGATGGGTACGAGCTGGCCTTCGCTGACATGCAGAGTGGAAGTGATGCTGATTATGATGAGGTACAAGCAGACGTGTGAGAAATCGAGACATTCGGCTTATTTCGAAACGAAAACGAGACATCCCAAACATTCTGTTGAAGTTATCTTAAAGTTGCAATCTGTAACTTTTGCCTCTCTACCGCCATCTCTGTTTGAAACATGAAATTGCAGGTGTATGTATACCGTACTTGAATTCAAGTAATACATTTTTATTAGTTTAACCTGGGAATCGAACCCACAACTTTTGCGCTGAGCTACAGGAACAGACTTTGCCAGACGTTATATTACATTTGTTCAAGTCAAATAAAGCCAAACTGGCATTTCCCGGGAAATCCGACCGACAGCTCAAATGATAAATCATTATTATAAACTTACCGTTGAGAATCAGGGTAGAGTTAGGAGACTTCTTTGAACGTTGATCTGTCATGTACTTGCTTAAGAACTGATTTGTGTTCATTTTTAACCCCAAAAAAATGTTACGGATTGCAGCTTTAAGTTTGGGGTTTTTATTAGGTCCTAAAACAAGTTTATTAGTCCTAATTTTATAAAAATTGCAACAAAGGTCTCGCTTCACTTGTGTAATATGCAGATTGCCAGACCTCAAGTGAACTTCATCGGCAGAGCCAATGCACAGAATATAGACCTCAACAGGAACTTCCCTGACCTCACCTCCATAGTCTACATGCGCCGCCGATTCAAGAGATACCGTAGCGACCATGTTCCCATCCCCACCTCTTACTGGTTTGGTAAGGTAGGAGTTCACATTGTTGTAAATATTATGTAGTAAATCCTATATGTGCAATATTTATGGTTTTCAAATGTAAACGTTTCAATTTACACAATTTTCAAACTTACATGACCACGTGACTAAAATATGCCCGGTCGTGTGCGGCTTGTACAGGTGGCTCCAGAAACGTACGCTGTCATGAAATGGATGCGCTCGATTCCCTTTGTCATATCGGCTAACCTTCATGGTGGAGATCTGGTGGTCTCCTACCCGTTTGACCTTTCAAAACACCCACTAGAGGAGAACATGTTCTCCCCCACCCCGGATGAACAGGTCTGCGTTTTTTAAATGGTGTCATATCATCTGAACGGTGTAGGTATCACTATACCTGTTGACTATAATGCTGTACAATATGTGCCCCTATTTAACTCTTTATTGTCCCCTATACATAAATCTTAAAATTTTCATAATTACAAAAAGTCTAAACTAAAGAATTAAAGGGATGGTTTACCCAAAAATGAAAATTCTATCATCAT
>JAZGTJ010019716.1:0-10759 GCA_036877575.1 Botia almorhae | reverse complement strand
CTGTATAAGTCATCCCTTATATCCTGTATAAATCATCCCTTATACCCTGTATAAATCATCCCTTATATCCTGTATGTCATCCCTTATATTCTGTATAAGTCATCCCTTATACCCTGTATAAATCATCCCTTATATTCTGTATAAGTCATCCCTTATACCCTGTATAAATCATCCCTTATATTCTGTATAAGTCATCCCTTATATCCTGTATGTCATCCCTTATATTCTGTATAAGTCATCCCTTATATCCTGTATATCATCCCTTATATTCTGTATAAGTCATCCCTTATATTCTGTATAAGTCATCCCTTATATTCTGTATAAGTCATCCCTTATATTCTGTATAAGTCATCCCTTATATCCTGTATATCATCCCTTATATTCTGTATAAGTCATCCCTTATATCCTGTATAAATCATCCCTTATATCCTGTATGTCATCCCTTATATTCTGTATAAGTCATTCCTTATATCCTGTATAAGTCATCCCTTATACCCTGTATAAATCATCCCTTATATCCTGTATGTCATCCCTTATATTCTGTATAAGTCATCCCTTATACCCTGTATATCATCCTGTATATTCTGTATAAATCATCCCTTATATCCTGTATGTCATCCCGTATATTCTGTATATATCATCCCTTATATTCTGTATAAGTCATCCCTTATATCCTGTATATCATCCCTTATATTCTGTATAAGTCATCCCTTATATCCTGTATATCATCCTGTATATTCTGTATAAGTCATCCCTTATACCCTGTATATCATCCCTATTTATCCTGTAAATCATCCCTTATATCCTGTATAAATCACCCCTTATATCCTAATCGCAGTTTATGTTGTAAACACAGTTACAGCATCTATTTAATTTGACATTAATAACATATGCTAATAATCTGGGTGAACAACATCAGATATGATACAAATTATCTTTACACACTTGAGGATCAGTAGCCTTTTAATTTCCTCTGTGTTTAGATGACATTGATGAGATACAGAACAGGATTTATGTATTTTCTGTTTGAGGCAGACGAGTAAAGATTACGCTGTTTTACAAAAAACACCACTCTGTGTCTTTATAGGCTAGTTCTGCCACGACAAGTTTAATCCACACACACTGCCGAATCTTATTTTGTTTTCAGTCCTTAAACAGGTAAAATGCTTCAGTAAAATTATATTTTAATTCATCTCATCTCACAGCCCTGTTTTGCAGACTGTTCCAACACCCCATGAGCCAACAAACGATGACTAAACATGTTAAAAACTGTCAAAAAGACTGTAAAAACAGACTGTAAAAAACAACACCAACCAACCATTAGTGTGAATTAGCCTTTCATTGGGCAGAGTAGCTTCTGTTTTACGTTTGTTATTTCCAATCCTGACATGTATTTTCATTGGGAATTATCACAGAAGTGGATCCCTACACTTGTGGGACATTTGGTACTGAAAGCGGAGAGCATTTGGCTTAAGTTATTTAGTTAATAACGACAATCATACAAATACTGTGTATTTTGTTATCATTTGTAAAAAAAACTGCAGTCGATTGCAGGTTAAATAGTTTATCTCTTGTATCCTTTATGAGTCATAGTTTTACACTGGCCTTCCATGTCCAGGAGCTATCTGAATAAGATCTGACTAAGCTTAATTTAAAGGTAGTTTTTTTATACAAAAATCCCTTAAACAATGCGGAAAGGGAATTCCATAGGGCTGACATTTGAATTATCAGTGACTTCTTTATCTTTGATCTTGTGAAATGTTGTCGTTTTTTTCCCTGTTTGACACATGCGGTTGCAATACAGTTTTACTCAGCAAGTCTCAAAGAGACTGTCCAGGTAAGTCAAAAGATGTTTACACTGTAAAAAAAGGTTTGCTGCCTTAAATTTGTTAAAATTTTAGTTTTTGATTTGTTTAATCAACTTCAACTTTTAATTTTAAACCCTGAGGGGTGTAACTTATAACAATAGCGTAATGTTTCAACTATTTTTGTTACAGGTAAACTTAAAAATTTAAAGCAGCAAGTTTTTTTAAACCAGATTTAGTAAACATTTATCTTTAAAATGGTGTTAATTAAATGAAATCATCTTTAAGTTGTTGCTTAAAACAAGTGAACACAATCCGCCAATGGTGCGACACAATATAAACTTAGCTTTAGGATTATAAACTTAAATTCGAGATACTCTTTAAACAAATGTTTTCTTGTTTGTTTATCAGTTTAGAATGTGAGGCAAATTTATCCTGAATCCCTAAATATCTTTACTGGAAAACAATGCATCGATAAAAATGTGAATCCCTGTTTTAAAAAACAATTTAATATCTTAAAAAATTAAGGGCTTTGTGTGGCAACACTCCCCATCCAGGCATGAAGATCTGTCTCAGGAAACAGTTTTGATTTGATCTTGTGGTAAATGGGCAACTGTTGTTTGTACCTGCAGCATCTAAATCAGCATCAGTTTCCATGGCAGTGTTGCATCCACTGATCGCTGGAAAATCGAAGTAACTGCTTTGTTGTGACAGAAACTGAATATGATAACAGCTACTTGTTTTGCTCATATTTTGCTTTCTGTATTGCGTTGGAAATTGCGCTCAAGTGTTGGAAAACAGGTTTAGAGGTTCAATAAGTGATTTCTGAGAAACGCTGTTGATTTTTGATATTGACACGCCAACAAACATCTCTCCTTTCATTGCTCCATTCTCCAAATAAGGATCACAGGCAACGACTAACAGCCGGCACACACACCCCCTGTTGCTACATATGTTTTCATTAGTCACTGTTTAATTTGGGGAGGATGGAGTTGCCAGTTTTGATTTGAAACCACGCCCCCGAGTGTAAACAGTTTAATTCCACGGTCAGTTTAGTATTTCAGGTAAACTACTGGCATTAGTTTAAACACAGCTATCCTAAACAAGTTAGGTATGTTTGTACCAAACTGCACATCCAAGGAACATGCACTATCATTACAAACAACACGACCTTGGTTTTGAGGCGTTGCCCATAAACACACAACATGAAGGAATGAAAAACTGCATCAATGGCATTGGGTGTGAGGAGGACACCATGAGTTTCTACAAGATCTTCGGCTCCATCGTGGCGCAGCACTCGCGTCACGCAGCTGTGCTGCAGATCACTAGAATGATCTCCTCAATGCTGTTGTAAAATGCTTAAGAAGAGCGATTGAAAGAGATTTCAGTGTAATTGTGTTGCGAGGACATTTTCAGGCTGGGTTGGGCATTCCCCAAAAGTCAGTGCGCAAGGGGTTTTCTTTACCTCTTCTGTAATTTGTCAGCTTTGTCAGTACACATGTTGTTTCGTGAGGCACTGGTTGTCTAGTGTATTGCAGTTATGCTCTCACGTTAGTCAATATTGTCCAATATTATTATTTTAATCATTTTCATGGTGACCTCTACCCCACTTCACTGCATCACCACAAGGGCCCAAGCATCCACTGTTGTAATTATGTTTTCAGTCGCTTCAGCGCACTCTAGATTTTGGTGTGAATATGGTGCTGGTACTGTTTTTGGCAGCTTTGTTTGAAGGACTGAGCCGAATCTTGAAGTATCAAGAAGACCAAGATAAAAAACATTGCTAAAAAGCTATTTGTGGGTTGCAATTTGCATGTGGATTTTTTGTTGTTGTTATTTTTTTGGTTGCATCAAACCTTTTTCTTATCTCGTTTCTATCACATCTTATCTGGTTTTGTGAGCAGTGAAAACGCGGTTAAAGCTAATTTTAAACACCACCTCCGTGAATGAATATACGCTACAATTCGCAATGAAATTAGGTTTGTGAATCAAAACCACGCTGTAATTCCTATGAGAATGTGTGGAGTGATAACAAACAATGAGATTTGAGTCATGTGTAAGCGTTTATCTTTATCATGTCTCTCAGTTTGGTATAAAAGTGGTTGTCTTTAGTGTTTTTCTGCTAGTGGTCAAAGATGGACAGCAGAAAGCTTTTCAGTAAGTATGCTTCTGTTTGTGCTGCCTGAATACTGTACTTGTTTTTCACCTGTCTAATTGCTGCTTTTCTTTACAGAGTTGTTAATTGTAGCTATCACATTTAACTTCGTCAGACCAAGCTCACAATGGAAAAAAAACGAATGTCTCAGTATTGTAAAGAACGATGCCTATGCTGTTATAATACATTATGTGAAAGTAAGTCTTTATGCTTTTGATTGAACTTTTCATGTTTGTGTAGTACTTAAGACACGTCACTTGGTGTAATTATCCCGTAGCTCAACTGGTAACATGGCACTCGCAACGCCAAGGTCAGGGGTTCGATTCCAAAGCAATGCACGTACTGATAAAATGTATATGGCTTGTATCCACTGTAAGTTTCTTTGGTTAGATGTGTAAATGAAAATGCGTAAAACGTTTTGTTTAAGCAATTGGTGGATTTTTCCTCCCTGACAGTTTTCCTTTTTTTCCAGGCGTTACGGCTGTCATGCTCAAATATCCCTTACAAGGTCTGCTCAAAACTAACAGTGCGGTTTATTAAAAACACAAAACAATTAGAAGAATAGAAATGTCCGTGTATATTTGAGATTGTAAGCCACTGCTATTTCCCATCAGCAGTTCGAAGAGGATCCAGCCTGCATCTATAACTGGACTTTAGACGGAAACTGTACCGTTAATGAGAAAATACAACAGCTGATAAGCGACAGCACTGTGAGTGTACATGTGCAATAAACGCCATCTCTAATGTGACTATTAATGTTGTTTTTTAAGCTGTAGGTTCGACTGAATTTGTGAAGGAACTGTATTTCTTTTCCAACAGAAAAAGTGTGAGAGGAGACGACTCCCACACGCGCCGGGAAACTGTTCTGGGACGGACGACTTCATGAGATGCTGGTGCGGCTTTATAATAAGTCGACTGTAATCCCCAATGTGTTTCAAATTGTTACTGTACTGATCGTGAAATATTTACTATGTATTGCATATATTGTATATTGTTTCAAAACGGAGCGTGTGGCTCCTTTAATTTATATACTTTTGTATTAAAAAACTCAGTGTTTTATTGATATATGACTGAATATACGTGAATATCTATTTGAATAAAATAATAAGTATGTGAGTTCCAAAACGACACTTTATAACCCCACGCACACCGTTTTCAAACCACTTGTATTCGCTGGGATGAACGAGGAACGCATTGTAGCGTGTTTCCATACGGACGACGTTTAGTGTAACACTGACAAGGGGACCGCATATGCAGAAAGGAGCTGCTTACGCAGTTAGAAATTTATCAAGTGTTCATACATAGACAGTTAATGTTCAGCGGTTAAAACTACAGTTTAGAAATGTCGGCGGGAAAGAAAGGGAGTGCTATATTCTCGGGTTTCCGAGCGCTGGGACTGTATTCTAATCATCTGCCACACGTGGTTCGCTTCCATAAGAAGCACCGTGAGTTCTACGTGTGCACCGTAGTCGGACAGTGTTTCCATACGTTTAACGTAAGTACGGATAAAACAACTGAATGTCAGTAAACGGCATGTTTAATATAAAAGCCACAATCTCCTGTGTAGCTCAGTGGTGTAAACTTAATAACGCGTTGTCAGGGTAATATCGGTAATATTTGGACATGCACAGTAATAACACCATTATTACAATGTAGGTTATTTGCTTTTGCCTTGTCTTTTGGGGCTGACCTGTAACCCTAGGGTCAAAATCTCCGGTCGTGAACTACTAAACCACCACCCCACTTATCATCAAATACGCAAAATTTACCTCCTGCCAATGAGAGAAAAAATGGCTCAACTTTACCCACTTACATGGGAAAATAAATAAGGCGTAAATAATTTTGGTGTGGGCAGAAAGAGAGTTTACGACACATCAATGACTTCTTTATATGACATTTGTTAGAGAACCGTGACACTGATGATATCAGATGGCAAAAACATAATACTCGGATATGTACCTTGGAACTGACCGTATATGATGGTATTACCATAGTGCTTTAAAGTATACGTGGTATTACAGTGGTACCTTTTCGTTAGTCCAGCAGTAAAACCTTGACACTATTTAAATAAAGAAACAAACTATTAGTAATAATGATTACAGTGATTTTGGCAGTAGAACTTTCATATGTTTTTTTTAAACTCGCCTTTTCTCTTTGCGCAGGTAAAGAAACTCGGAATCGTTGCCGTCAGTGAGTAAACAGATTTTAGCCCATTTCCTGCACATGATCCAACACTTATGTTTTTCCCAAAATTCCATGGTAAATATGTGGACATGTGATTGAATTTGTTGGCATAATGATGTGCTCTGCAGGTAATGCCCTCCCAGAAGACATCTCGTGCATGGCAGCAGATCGCATGCTCGTCTATGCCGCACATGGAAAACTTATTTGTGCGTTTGCAAAAAACACAGAGGTAAAGCTTAATAAAGATCATAACAAAAATAAAGATCATTCTTTTACCCATCAGTTCACTTAATCATTTATTATATTCACACACACAAAACATTGAAATTAATTTAGATTTTATCTAATAAATATGAAAATTAGGATGATTTCTCAAGAAACTGTAGTTAAAGGTTTAAAAAAACTTAAATTCTTAAAAATGTATCAATTCTAGGCAAAGGATGACTACATTGAATATGCTAGAATATAACCTAGTTAATTCCTGTTATAATTCCCGTCAAATTCCCATTCCCATAATTCCCATTGCCATAATTCCCAAGTTACATTTGTGTTATTTCACACTTTTGATGAGCTTAACTATTATTCTAAAATGTGATAAAAAATATTAATGAAAAATGAGTGTTTTTAAACCTTTAACCGGTACTGTACATGTGTATCCTTTTGTAACCATATTTAACTGTTTTTACCATCTAGGTAGTTCACACCTACACGGGTCATGAAGCTGATGTGCACCTTCTGTTGCCGTTTGGAGATCATGTCATTTCTGTTGACAAGGAGAACGTCGCCATCATTTGGGATGTTGAGTCTGAAGGTTTGTTCGCTGTTGTCATTCACGTCTGTGAATTAATGTATTCATGAATTAAATGTATTCATGTTCTCCTTTGACTCATCTCGTCAATGTTACTGCAGATATATACTTGCAGATCTCATTCGATAAAGTGTCGTTTGACGTCTCTGCCGTGATGCACCCGAGCACCTACCTGAACAAAGTTCTGTTTGGAAGCAGTCAAGGGAGTCTTCAGCTGTGGAACATCAAATCAAAGTATGTATGTCTAATAACTGCTACACGTAATTGTTATGATCAGTGACGCCTCTTGTGTGCTGCAGGCATCTAAACACAAAGGTCATCTTCTTCGACTGTTAAAGAGAGAGTTCACCCAAAAATGTATTCATGTATTCAAATCTTTCCATCTTTACTCAAATCTTGGTCACCTGAAATCTATGACTTTTTCTTCTGTGGAACACAAAAGAAGATATTCTGAGGAATGTCTCTGTGGTTTTGTGTCCATACAATAGAAGTCAACGGGTGCCAGTGTTGTTTGGTTACCAACATACTTCAAAGTATTGTTTTGTATGTTCCCCAGAAGCCATGAAAGTCGCACAGGTTTGGAATGACATGAGAGTAAATGATGAAAGAATTTCATTTTTGGGTGAAGTTCACACCTGTAATTATTTCAACCCCGTTCTTTGTTCCAAACCTGTGTGAGTTTCTTTAATGCAGTAAACGCAAAAGAAATGATCTAGCTGAATGTCAAAGCTGCTCTTTGACATTCAAGGGAAGTGAATAGTGACCGGTCTGTCCCTGGTCCCCGTTCACATTTATTATATGGAAAAAGCTCTGCTATATTACATTCATTTGAGTTAAGTGGGGTTTAAACTTCATGAGGGTGAGTAAATGATGACAGAATTTTCATTTTTTATCATCTCTTAAATCTCCTAACATTTCTGACAGTAGTAGAACTGCTGTGTTACCTGTGTGCTGATATCCACTGCCGTGGTGTTACAAATACTTCTTCTTGATTGGCCAATAAAGGTCGTTTGGTTTAGACGACGTGACGCAAATATCTGCTTCTCTCTCATTCTAGTAAACTCCTGTATACATTTCCAGGATGGGCATCTGCCGTTACTGTTCTTCAACAGGTTTGTAACAAACAGCATTTCAAATGGTTTATTTTGAGCAATGATGAACTAACCGTCCAGAATACCCTGAATACATCGTGGCTCAAAATCACTTCTATGTTCTTGTTAAAAGTGATAATAATGGTTCTTCTTGACAATGATTCTGTTCAGACTCCGGCTGTGAATGTTGTGGGTGTGGGCTTGGCATCTGGGCAGATCGTCATTTACAATATCAAGATTGATGTAACGCTGATGAAGTTTCAACAGGACTGGGGACCAATCACAGCCTTATCCTTTAGGACAGGTACTGTTGTTACAGAAATACAGTGGATGCTGCGCGCTATGACCTACAGAGCTAAAATATTCAGGCCGTAATGAGGTCACGTACTGTTCAGGCCATGACACAATCTGAATGTGCTGTATGTCACTTATAAAGGCGTCAATCAGAATCAAATCGGAATACTAATTCGAATCGGAATACTGTATCAAATCGGAATACTGAATCAAATCGGAATACTGTATCAAATCGGAATACTGAATCAAATCGGAATACTGAATCAAATCGGAATACTGAATCAAATCGGAATACTGTATCAAATCAAAATACTGCATCAAATCGGAATACTGCAGTACGGTGATGGACAAACACTTACTTCCTTCTTGCTTTGCAGATGGGCATCCAATAATGGCATCTGGTAGTCCAATCGGACACATCGGACTGTGGGATTTAGAGGAAAAGAAACTGGTCACTCAAATGAGAGATGCTCACACAACAGCTATCGCTGGCCTGACGTTCCTTCAGAGCGAGCCTCTTCTGATTACCAACGGAGCGGACAACGCCATACGGGTTTGTGCTGTATTCACCACACGTTCCTATCTTTTAAAGCCTCTGTGACCTTTGTTATTTACCGTGTAAGTTTTTAGGATTTGACAGTCAGCCCACAGCAACAAAATAAGTCTGAATGCAGATCGTGTCAGTAAACAACAGTGGTTTTGTTAGTGCAGGCCTGTTTATGTGGTGTTTATCTGTGTAGGTGTGGATTTTTGATACGGCCGGAGGGGACGGTCGTCTGCTGAGATATCGGAATGGTCACAGCGCCCCACCGACAAAGATTCAGCACCATGGTCAGAACGGCATGAACATTCTCAGCGCTGGTAAGTGTCAATGTCATAAACATGAGTGTGGATAGATGCCTCATTAGCAGCTGCTTTAATGGGCCGATATGTGAGTCACCCTGTTGGAACCCTCAAAACTGGTCCTTTAACACGCAAAAGCAGGTTGTGACTGTGCTGCTATAATTAACTCATAAATATTATGTGCTGTTGTGTAGACTCAAACATGTAACTGCTAAACTGAGGCAATACAAATAGACGAGGACGTGAAACAGTCGAGTGACGCATCTGTATATTACACGTGTGTTTTTGTTCGTCAAAAACCAGGAAATGATGATGTTTCAAAACAATACAGTAAATGAAATGGAATTGAATTAATCCTCTTTTTTTATGTTAGGTCAAGATGGTACCCTGCAGTCGTTTTCAACGGTTCATGAAAAGTTCAACAAGAGTTTGGGGCACGGTAATGACTTGTTCCCGCTCGTGTTTTCGGCTAACAATTAGGATCACTGTGTCCGTGACATTTTTACATTGTGCAGTATTTTATGAAGCTGAAATGTTAACGTCTTCGTTAATTGGAAACCAACAGGCAGCCTCAACAAAACGAAAGCTAAAAAGAAAGGCGTGGCACGTGACACTGCAAAACTTCCAGCCATCACAACTTTTGCCTCAGGTGAGATAGAATTTAAATCGTTAGTAAGTGTTTTGTGTCAGCGACGTGTGTTAGTCGCATCTGTGAATCATTTACATTACATTTATTTATATAGCAAATGCTTTTATCCAAAATGACTTATAAAGAGAGACAGATCATTTAATATTGTGCCCTAAGAGCCAACAAGCCTAGCCTACAAAGCTACATTTACAAGTAGGAATAGTTCTGATGCTAGAGACAGGATGACACAAAACGGCACATCAAATGCTACTGAATGTAATGCTGTCTGTAAACGTTACAATTTAATGTCGTCACGTGTAGAAACCGCGCGTCAGAGTGACTGGGACGGCATCATCGCGTGCCATCGGGGTTTCCTCATGACCACGACATGGAACTACCAGAAGGGTTCCATGGGTTCTCACAAATTGGAGCCGGAGCGTTTCAACAAGAACCGCGCCCTCAGCGTTCACGCGACAGTACGCGTCTTCACTCGCATGTTTATGGTGTTTCGCGGGCTATATGGTGGTGTTTATAACGGGTGTTTATAACGGGATATTTGAAACTGAATGTGGTGTTAAACTCCGCAGGCGGTAGACATCACTTCCTGTGGGAACTTTGCAGTGATTGGACTGTCCTCAGGACACGTCGACGTGTACAACATGCAGTCGGGTCTACACAGAGGACATTATGGAGAAGACAAGGGTAAGATCTCTGATCCGTGCTGGTAATCGGACGTTTAATGTTGTTGTTGTTGTGATGAAAATTCGTACTGCTGAAGGTTCAGTCGCATGTTTTGTTGTGCTCTGCAGCGCATGCAGGGCCGGTGCGAGGGGTCGCTGTGGATGCTCTGAACCAGCTGATTGTTAGCGTGGGAGCTGACAACCTTCTGAAAATCTGGAAGTTTAAAACCAAGGAGCTGTTACATACAGACAGCCTGCCAACTGCTCCTGC
>JAZGTJ010019715.1:0-10759 GCA_036877575.1 Botia almorhae | reverse complement strand
GTCTCTTATTGTAATCGAAGTTGCTTCCTTTCCTCATTTGTAAGTCGCTTTGGATAAAAGCGTCAGCTAAATGACTAAATGTAAATGTAAATGTAAATGTGTGCCTGTACTCTTATGTCAGAAATATCCCAGGTAATACACACACACAGACGTTGTTTGGAAAAATAAAATTGGATTCTAAGATCCTTCAGCGCAAGCACGGGGCAGCCAGATTTTACCCGGCAACCATTGACTAAGATCATACTGACCACTTTGTGACTGTAAGATTCGTGCATACCTGCCGATGCAAGAGTGTGCAACATTGAGTCCCTAATGAATGAATAACTAAGAGTATGAGGATTTGCAAATAGTCAAATTACTTTTTTATGATTAGCATCAGATTGGGACCATTATTATTTTAAACTGGAGTCAATAACAACAGAGCCAGTTCTGTTTAAAGCACCAAAAAAAAGACAGAACATATTAGATACCTCCACCCTTCCGTCAATGGGCCGATGGTTCATCCTTACATGTCAATTTTTATCAATTCTTGACTCATGGGGATACTCTGGGATATTGTTTGCACAGTCTGACAAGCAACAATTGTAAAGAACTGTTTAAAATCATACAGCGTGCACCTGGCAAGTCTCAGATGTATTTTTTTTAACTTGAGAAGCAAGTCCAAATTTCAGACCCAAGTTCCATCTTTGGTCTCATTGATGAATTAATTTACTCGCTGTACATGAATGGATTAACCAGTCAAAAATCTTCTAGTAACTTTTTGTCTTGGGTGTCTGTAGATGATGCAAACCAAATTTGGTGCAAATCTGACAAACTTCTTAGGAAAGTCATAGTATGTGCATTTGACTCAGCTTGAGCCACAGAATCAGAGAAAAAATTTGTTTCTAGCCCTTACTGGTCAAAAGTTATTAACGCAAATGTAAGTAAATGCTTGGACAGTTGGTGGCGCTACAGGGATTGAGTTAGGGACTCCAAATTTGGTATATTTAATGTTACTACTGTCCTCTATCAGAATACCAAATTTGCCATAAACTCAAGAGCTGGTGAAGAAGAAGAAACCTAACTTCAAGATTTACTTCTAATTACAACCCCCAAACCTAATGCAAAGCTCTTGCTGGGAGTTTTAGCAACATGAGCACAGGGCTTATTATTTTATATAAAAGCCAAAGATGACGCCACACTTTCTAGGCCTGAGCACTTGCATCAGTTCCAACATGTGGAAAAAAACATAGCCCAACATCAGTGTGAGGAACTGTTCTGCCTATGGAACATGGATATCATCTGATTTCACTCTTAACTTTAAAACAGACTGAAGATGTCTTCGTTACGTTTGTGATTAATGAAGTCACAGTTAAATCTGAGTTCAATCAGTGACATCATTGTCTTAGTACCCATGGTTGTAAACAAAATAATGTAAAAGATAGATATTTGCCCTGTGTTTTTTAATAGTATGTTTAGTAATAGAAAAATTGTAAAATTTCAAATGAAAAACTAACCTATTCAGTAACATATACTTGTATACTTCATTATGCACAAATGTTATGATTTTTATATCCAACAACTAATTTAAAATGTATGTAGGGGTAGAAAGCAAAAATAACAGTTATATTAAATCATGTGTCTTAAGCTCAAATTGCACTCTAAAAAGCAACTTTTTCCAGGTCACTTCAGCTTCTGCAAATGCACAAAGGCTGTCAGGTACCTAGCAACACTCTGTACAGATTCTCTCTCCCAAAGAACCGCTAGTGTTTAGTGATTGACAGTTGGCTAATTCTACTGGAAGGCATGGTTTAATTTGCTAGAGCTGGCATATTGAGTATTGCATTTTCCCCCATTCATAGTAATAGAACTACGGCATCTTGTTAATTCCATAATCATTGACTTTACCTACTAGACTAACCTATGCTAATTGATTTTATTTATCACTGCGGCATATGACAGCACAGAAATTATGAAGAGATGCACTAAAGGCCTCACATAATGAAGGAGAATAGATTATGATTTCAGGCAAAACTAAAGCCTGCATTTTGTTTCCCTAATGCCTTGTTGTGGCATCATGTGTCCTTCGCTGTGTTTAGGAAATAGATCTGTGTTTTTCTTTATCAGCACTGCCTCAGATTTGACTAATTCTGTTTGTTCTCCTGTTGAGCAGCTGGGTCAGCAAAGCCAACTGGGCACCACCCGCCTCGCTCTCATCCTCTGACTGGCAGATGTTCACATAACAGCACGTTGCAGACACATCTCAGCATTCTTCTCATTACTTATTCCACCAGCA
Source organism: Botia almorhae (assembly GCA_036877575.1). Classification (NCBI taxonomy): domain Eukaryota; kingdom Metazoa; phylum Chordata; class Actinopteri; order Cypriniformes; family Botiidae; genus Botia; species Botia almorhae. Next base: position 8,484 of record JAZGTJ010019715.1, on the reverse strand, counting down.
GATATATTTCAGATATTTCATACTGGTTGTAAGGCATCACAGCTTGATCTAAGCATGTTTTGTTTCCTAAAGCAACCTTGAAGGTATTAACAGCTATTTGTACGCTGCACTTCTTTTTTTTAATTCCTTTAAATAAAATAGGCACTTTGCATTACATCTGATTATTTATTATTTTTTGTAAAAATATCAATAAACACAACATCATCTGTAACAGTATTTTAAATACAGGATTTATTTTGTGCCAATAAAAATGAGTGCAAACTTTGAAAAAAGAAACAAAAATCAACAATGTGAAAAAAGATAAACACTTGTAAATAAAACAATGGCAATGGCAAAAGTGTAGCATGGTGATCCTTCTCAGTTGGACATTAACATCACCTTCAGGTAAGTTAATGTAACTGAGATAATAAAATAAATAAAAGTTTTATTCCTGTACAGTATGCAACAGTTATGTCTTTATTTGGCTTGTTCATTACATATTGACTTGGTATTTCCTAAAATTATCCTTTTTTAGCTTAATTGTAGCTCATTTTCTTATGTATTGGATGCCATGTGTCATTTCTGGTTGTCCATAAAAAAAAGACGTAATTAATGAGTTAGTAAAGTCTGCACTGCTAATGACTTTACTACTGTACAGGTTCTCTACAATACGCTCCACTGAAGTGTAGTTCTGAGTCAGAGCTGTCGAGAAAAATTGAGATTTGCAGAAAAATTTGCAATATACATAAATATTGGGTAAAATAGATTGCTTTTACTAAGATTGAAATATTCTTATTAATATTTACCATTGAATTAATCTCTATTAAACATTTCTCTTGCTTTGTTAGCCACATTGGATATATTATGTTTCACCCAGCTTGTTGCTATATTTCGCCCAACTTGCCCTATAATTTGGTCCAAAGAAGGGATCCTAGATGGCAGCATAATTATGCTGTGTAGTTTTCTGGAACAGCATTCACATTAGGAACACATCTATGATGTTTTAAATTGGTAAATATAGGCAGCTCATAAGGTTTTGGCATTTTATGACCAACATGGCATAAGGATTGTCATTAAAGAACTGTGCATGTATTGTATAATGCAATAAATCAGAATCATTTCAAGATAGTGGGCATGTGATTGTGTCTGCTGGGCATTTATTTATCAGATCATTAACCTTTTAGAACATGGCACACCAGTGCTTAGCAACAGGAGAGAAAGATTGAAAAAATTCTGAGTGCTGAGCTCTCAATGTGCACACAGCCACTTTCTGGACTCATAATCACTTCACAACAGTATAACCAGAGTTCACATACATCAGAAAAGGTAAGTTATAGAAGTCTAAGGCAGTAACATTTCAAAGTCATTGTGGACCTGGTTACAGCATGAAAGACACTTGGCATTATGAGAGTCACTAGACAAAAGGAGACATTGGATTAGCAATACCTGGTTCATGGCCCCAGGATATGATGAGAAACAGCTTTTCTCTGCATTTTGGTTTCTACGGAACACTTCAGAAGCCCATTAAAGCCCCCCATTGTTTTTAAGTAAATAAAGGCTTTGATGGATGATTTCCCCATTTACAAGACTAAGTGACTTTCCTAAGTTTAATTCAAGCCAATAAGAAATAAAACATTTGAAGATAAAACAAGCTTGATCAGGTCTGAATTGCTTTTAACCTTTCTTTTAATGTTGTCCCCTTCAGAGAAATTTGAACAATTGTTTTACATAATTAAAAAGCAAGTGCTGTCTGCATTAAAATAATCTTTATGTTTAAAGTTTAACTTGTTGGATGTCCAAATTTTTTAACTTTTTGTTGGTTTAATTTGCAGCTGCTTTCACATTTAGTTACTTTATTTAATTTAAAACACTGCAAAATGAAGGTGAATGGTTTTCTCTTCAAATAGTTGCATGGCACCTTTACATCTTCATGTTTAGGGTTTGCCATGTAGGGTTATAAACCTGCCATCTTTAAATAAAACCATGGGACTGGTGATGCAGGATCTGACAGCCAAAGATTTATTGATCTCTGGGGTGCTTAATTCCCTTAGAATTTGAAATATCTGCAACAGAAAGATGAAAAGGGCATATTTACCTAGGTGCACTGCCATGCTGAGATCAGCCCAAATACGTACATTGCATGTGGAGTTTACTGTCCTGCTGAAAGGAAGCAAATATGGGACTATTTAGGATGGAAGGATGGTAGTAATCATCACTTTGGGAGTCTGGGACAGATCCAAATGCTGACCTACAATTCCAGCAGGTCTTTAATCCCACTGTTTTGTAGACAACAAAAGTGCTTACAGTTTTTAGTGATTTCAATGGGAAATTTTTGGTCAAAAAATCAAAATAATTTCTCACAACCTTGCTTGCTAAAATGTTTCCATGCTTGTAATTTTATAAAGAAAGCTGTATTATATATTTATTAAACATTTTATATCTTGAAATTGTTGTTTCTGTATTTAGAAAAGCAGGGATGGTAGTACTTAAATTGGGGTTTAATTTTACATATTAATTTGCCAAAATTAACCAGTTCAAAGTTTTATGGTTAAAGTTTTAAGATGGTGTTTACTAGACTGCTGTCAGGTATGCACGGAAGAAAAACCCATTTGCAGACAGCGATAAACACAAAAACCCTTTTATTTAAATTAACAAAACAGAAAAAAAACCACACGGGGGTGAAAACGAGTAACAAAGGCAACTGTAATTTCAAAACAAAAAAAATAAATAAACGATAATAAATTAAGCATAAATTATTTAAAGAAAATCAATGTCAATACTAAAACATCAAAATAAACAAATGCGGAACTAAATTCTAAACATGAACGGTAGACATTAACAATGAACGCAGAAGACACAGACTACAGCAAAACCACATAAACATGAACAAACCAACGAGGGAGAATGAATGGAACAACGAGTAGCTCAGATTACACCGAGTCAAAACCATGGAAGGTGTCACAAATAAGCCCAAACACAGACAGCGATTAACACAAAAGAACTTTTATTTAATCAATTAGACTCAAAACTACCACAAGGGGGTGAAAGGCAATAAAGGCAAACAGAAAACCAATTTGTAATATAAATAAATGATAATAAATTAAACACCAAATTAAACTTAAACTAGAAAACAATACAAAATAAAGACACATTTAAACCTTTAAATAAACAATGAACGGAACCAAAACACAACCGATGACAGACCTGACGCGGAACGTGGAACAGACATGAGAAACACGAACAAACAACGCAGAACGATAACAATGTGGAAGGAAATCAGGATAACTACATGCAAGTCGGGTAAGTCACGGACAACGAGCATGGATACATAGAGAGAGAGAGAGAGAGAGAAAACAGACCAGCACAGGACAGCAAACACGAGGGCATTAAATACAAAGGGGAATAACAACAAACAGGTGCGCAAAATTAACTTAAACAACGAAATGAGGAGACAAGGAACAAGGAGGCGGGGCGATGACGCAAGAATGGAGAGCACATGGCAGATGTAAACAACAAAGCCATGTGAAGGAATACAACTGCCTATGTACCTCATCCCAGGGGTGAGGCAATGCAAGAAAAGACACCAAGCCAGTCCTTTCTTCCCGCCCACTAGCCAGTGGGCCCCAACACACGGGATGACACAGCCTTCATCCTGATGTTGTAGAACCTCACAAAGGTGTTGGGTGTCACCCAGCTCGCAGCTCTTGGATATATCTGCTAGAGAGGCGCCATGCGCCAATGCCCAGGAGACGGCAACTCCTCCTTTGAGTGAGCCCTCCACTATCCAGTGGGCCAACCTCTGTTTGGAGAGACCCTTTCCCTTATGCCGTCCTCCGAAGGTCTGTGCAAGAAGGCTCACTGGGGGAAACGCGTGTTTGCGCAGGCCTAGGGGCCAGCTGTGTGCCAATGGCGTCTCCACTCTCCTGGGCCTGACAGCTGCCGTGAGAGTGCACATTGTCGGCGCTGACTCCAGAGGAAGAGATGGTGGGTGAGTTGAGACACGCGACATAAGCGTAGACCCCTTGGCAGTTGATGTACACCACAGTCACTGTGTTGTCTGTATAAACTAACACATGCCTGCCCTGCAGCAACGGATGAAACCGGCACAGAGCCAAAAGCACTGCCAACAACCCATGGCACACAGCGCCCCAGCCTGTCTTGAAGGCATCCATTGTCACAACAACGTGCCTGGACACTTGTTCTAAGGGCACCCTAGCCCGTAGAAAGGCAATGTCCGTCCAAGGGCTGAAGGTTTAGCGGCAGGATGGTATGATAACCACACAGTGTGTGCCAAAGCGCCATGCCCATCCTGGGACTCGATCGTGAAGCCAGTGCTGCAGTGGTCTTATAAGCATTAGGCCAAGCGGTGTGACCCTGGTAATGGACGCCATATGCCCCAGGATCCTCTGAAAATGTTTCAGTGGGACCACTGTCTTGGCTCCGGAAATGTTTAGGCATCGCAGAAGTTACTGCGCGCGCTAGTTGGAGAGGCGTGTCACCATAGTGACCAAGTCCAACTTCATACAGAGAAAAGAGATGCCCTGTGTTGAGGAGGGCTTGCTCTTTTTCCAGTTGACCTGAAGCCCCAGGTGGCTGAGTTGCCGGAGCACCAGGTCCCTGTGTTTGCACAACTGCCCTCGAGAGTGGGCAAGAATGAGCCAATCATCAAGATAGTTGAGAATGCGAACGCATTGGACGTCCAGCCCTCAACCAGGGGAAGGAGCGGTCCTGTCACCACCTCCGAAAAATTAGCAATCCCTCTGCACTCCAGGCCACACAACTCAGGGCCGCTTAGCCATGGAGGGCTTGTCAGGGGCCCGAGGACCAGGCGTCGACTTCCTGTGGCCGGCTCTTTGATGGGGATGGGGCGCAACCTCAGCCCTTACTGGAGAAGGTATAGTAGCTGCAGGTGGAACCCCAGGCCAGGAGCGTGATGCAGGAGCTGCATCAATCCTGGCTCAGAACTACCCTCGTGGAGCTGCTTGAGTGTCTTGGCCTGGTGAATCTGCAGGATGGCCATAGCATGCAGGGTGGAGGCCGCCTGTCCAGCAGCATGGTAAGCCTTGGCAGCAAGTGCTGCCGTAGTCTTACAGGCTCTGAACGGGAGACACTTTATATCTCCACATACCCCTTGGCAGCCCCCCTATCGAGGGTAAGATGAGAGAGAAGGGGAAGCGGCTTTGGGCAGTAAAAGGTGCCTTCCACGGGTTGGGCTTCCCAAGCGGCCCCAAGGAATCAATTATGCAGCCTAAGTGCTCTGGACTGGGTGGAGGATTCCATTGCAGTCCAATGGCTGCAGCTGCCCGGGCAAGCATGGCCGTCTGCTCTGAGTCAGATTCCGCATGAAAAACCCGCCCCGAAGGGGGGAATCCCACGTCGTCCTCATGCTCAGAGGAGAGAAGCCCACTCTCCCATGCAGCGATTGACATCCAATCCTCATCCAGAGCACCAAAAGTGATAGCGGGTTCCACAAGGGGAGCGGCACTACCACCTGGCAGCTCAGACCCTGACGCAGCAGAGGACTGGGAGGTCCGTGGGGACTGATGGAGAAGTCTCCCGGATGAAGAGGTCTCCCGGATTGCTACCCAGCTCTGACGCCCGGTCTGCCAAGGCATGCAGGGGAACAGCGAGAACCGCTAAAAACGCTGTCCAAATCGCGGCAGAAAGCTGGCGAATCCCGTAGGAAGAGTGCGGAGTGAATGCTAGACGCACACACTCGGCTCCAAAGCAAGAATCTGAATGAAAGCGAGCTGCAGCCGGCTTTATATACCCGCTTCCGGGTAGGCGTGACTTGGCCCGCAACTCTCTTGCCCAATGCTCATTGGCTCTTTCTTCTCGGCCCGATGCTCATTGGCACGTGTTTTTGCGTTTTTTCATTGTCGTAACATTAAACATGACTGACTGAAAGGGAACTCAATTTCGAAAAGGTCAGCAATAGCAAAGAAGCTTTGCAAGCATAAGATCCCTCCCTTCGAAGTGCTATCCACGCCTCCCCCAAAACACATGTAATGCAATATGTTAATGACAAAAGACTTTCTGTATGAATGGGGCACGTGGAGATATGCAAATGCAATCAAATTGCACATTTTTTAGGGATCCAGTTTACAGGTCATCAAAATTACCTGCCATTGTACCAGGTGTGTATGAGCCTATTTGCAGAGATTATGCGCTGTTTTTAAGGACGATAGAAATTCTAATAAATTGGGCCCTGTCTCTGTGTACTGCCTGGCAGACATAGCTTTCTTTTTCCCTGTTTATATTAGAACTTTTACCAGCTTCTATCTCAGTAAGCACAAGTAGAAAGATTCCCTGATTAAGGTCTTCACAGGCTTCATAATGACATGTAAACGATGGATTCCTCCAGCTGGCTTCTAAGAAATATCTCTGTCAACATGGAGCTTTTGTATGCAGTCCCTCCATATGCTCATCTGCCTCATCAGGAGACACACAGAATGAACATAATTTCCCATGGGCTTTCGGAAATAGGATTTAGTCCATTATATTGCAGACATTTTGTTCTCCAGATGATCTATTAAGATGATTGCCGTTCTTTAGCTGGCTTTCACATATTTGCCACAAATCATTTGACTTTTCTTAGAATTATATTTTTCAAATCTTTTTGTATGGAGGCTATTTATTATATAAACTAGATAATTGCCAAATTACATTAGAAATCATCCTCAGCTTCACTGTCATGTTTATTTTTCTGATCTCGGATTAAGAGGTGGTACAAGTTATTGAAATCAAGTTATGGCCTGGGGACTGTTTGTAGTTTTTCCTTAAAGAAAATCTGTATAGCAATAGGCTGAAATAAATGAATCTTAGCCCTATGATGTGGCGTAGTGGCTAAAGTTCAGGGCTGATAACTGCAAGGTTGCTGAGGCAAGCCTATAAGTAATGAGCCATAAGTTATCACTATTGTGCCTTTGACCTAGACACTTAACTACAGCTTGCTTGAAAGGATCACCCTGTGAAAGTCTCTTTGCATATGAAATGTCTGCTAACTTTTACCTTTGCATTCTTATTTTTGGATGTTTTTTCTTTCTCCTTATTAAAATAAATGAGACTGATGGAACACATTATGCCATTCCCTAACACCAGGGAAGTAACATAATTGTTGTGCTCTTTCTACAAAAAGGTTGGAAGACATGTTTTATTTTTCTCAGTTTTACACACATTCACTGCATGTGTAAAGCTCAGCCATTCAACTCTGTGACCAAAGTTGTTGTAAGAAAAATAAACTTTCTTTCATGACTCCTTTATCAGTAACCTCTCACTTACGTATGAAATGTAAATGTTCCCTGATGGAGGTAATGAGATGTGTCGATCTAGTGACACTAGGGGGTTCATCCTTGGGAGACCAATCACTCTGCTTCTTATTAGAAATTGCCAATGAAAATTAGCTTTAAAAAAAAGAATAGGAATTTACAAGTGGAATTTGCATGCCAGCTGTAGTGACATTTGGACGCAAGCATGCCTGAGCATGTTATCTTGAAATCTATAACTTTCAAAGCACTGATAAGATGTGATGCCAACCATCTCCTTGAGAGGAGAAGACACTGCAGAGACCACAACCTACCTAAGCACACATTATATGTGGGAATAGATGGACTTCATGGAAGTACAACGTCAGATTATACTTACAAATAGAGTGGACTACCGGAGGGAGAACCATCCCAGATTATAGGCCATGACAGAGAGTTCCGTCTAGGGGAAGACACAGGTTTACCAACAGGGAGCTGGTACTGTGGTATGGGACTGCCATTTTTTAATTGACTTTTATTTATGACCCCACGACAACTAGCCATACAGTAAAAATAGAACACCTGAACAGGTACACAGGGACTCATTCTTTTAAACATGCATATTCAATTTACACTTACATAAAATAAAAACAATAACAGACTAAACTACACTATATAAATGAAGAAAAAATTAAAACATAGATAAATTGTTTACAGACAGTGTTTAAAATGTCAAGTAAAGTCTACCATTTCCATTTCCATAATATTCATGTATGGTTCCCAAAGCCAATTAAAGTCTTTTTACTTGCCCTTAGCAATATAAGGTAGTCTCTCCAGCCCGATACAGTTTAATATCTCCTTTTTCCACATTTTCAAGTATGGAGCATCCATACTCTTCCAGCACAAGGCAATAGCTCTTCTGGCTTGGAGACCGAAATCGTCTCGGGTTACTTGACTGTAACCCTGTTCCCTTAAAAAGCGGGAACGAGATGCTGCGTTTCAATACGCTAATGAGAACATTCTTTGTTCGACCGGTTGTGAAGCATGTGTGTCAAACACGCCAAGAATTGGCTTAAATAACCTCGGCAGGTGATGCAAATGATTGTACGCACCTGCGGGTTATAAATAGATGTGAAACGAACACACCTTCATTTACATTTTTACATTTACATTTAGTCATTTAGCTGACGCTTTTATCCAAAGCGACTTACAAATGAGGAAAGGAAGCAACTTCGATTACAATAAGAGACAGCATTGAATA
>JAZGTJ010019714.1:0-10759 GCA_036877575.1 Botia almorhae | reverse complement strand
CTGTTTATGTTCATACTTCTATACATATATATTTATATTTATATACATATTTTTTTGTAAAAAACCTGCACATTTTAAACACTTTACACTTTATACACTTAATTTTTAAAATTGTTTACATTTTATCCTTATTTTTACCTTTTTATCCTTATTTTTACCTTTTATCTTATTTTACTTATTTCACTTTAAATCTTTAATTTTTTTAGACTTAAATTTTTCTACTTTGTTTTGTTTCTGTAAGACGGTCGTGCAAAGCATTTCACTGCATGTTGTACTGTGTATGATCTTGCATGTGACAAATAAAATTTGAATTTGAATTTGAAGTTAGGCTAACAGTGACCCCAAGTCTTTTAAAAATGCATAAGCGTAAATTGTGGTCCTTGATCTGAAACAATGTCCTCTGGCAAACCGTAAAATCTGAAGACCTCATTGCATAAAATCTCGGCAGTTTCGAACAAAGTGGGTAATTTAGGGAGAGGTACGAGTCTGCTTGCCTTAGAAAAATGATCAACAATGGTTAATATTGTGGTGTTGCCCTGTGAGGGTGGTAGGTCAGTGATAAAATCCATAGCAATATGTGACCATGGTCATTGGGGAGTGGGTAACGGTTGTAAAAGTCCTGCCGGGCATTATTTAGGAGTCTTTGATCTTTGACAGGTTGAGAAATGTTTAATGAATTCTATGGTTTCTGCAACTAGGGATGGCCACCAATAACAATTATGTAGCAGTTCAATCGTGGCATTGATTCCAGGATGACCTGAACTGGGAAGGCTGTGGACAAGGGAAATGACTATTTCGGAGGATCTCTGGAACAAATGTTAGATTGGGTGGGCAGTTGCTGGGAGGTGGATGTTGTTTATTGTAATTGTTGATTTCAGTGGAGATGTCCCAAAGTACCGGAGCTACTAGAAGGTTGTTAGGAATGATTGATGCTTTGGTCTGTTCTCTAAGGGGTTCCTCATTATGACGGGATAAGGAATCATCTTTACCTTTCTTTGTTCCGGGGCAATAAGTAACTGTAAATTGAAAACGGGTGAAAAACAGAGCCCAGCGAGCTTGGCGTGCATTAAGTCTCTTAGATTTACTTAAATATACTAGATTCTTATGATCAGTAAGGACTATAAATGGTTAATTTGCCCCCTCTAGCCAGTGTCTCCATTCTTCTAGGGCCAGTTTAATGGCTAATAATTTGCGATTGCCCACATTATAATTCTGATCAGCTAAAGATAGTTTTCTGGAAAAGTAGGCGCAAGGATACAGTTTTGGAGGATCACCCTGATTTTGGAATGCATCGACCTCAACTATAAATTGGAGCTCAGGGTCAGGATGTTTTAGGATGAAAGCTGAGGTAAATCGCTTCTTTAATTCTTGAAAAGCTAATTCAGCCTGAGGTGACCATACTAACCTACCTCTACTCTGCTTGGTCATTGTGGTTAGTGGTGAAGCTACTGTGCTGAATCCTCTTATAAAACGACGATAGAAATTTGTAAATCCTAGAAATCTTTGTAACTCCTTAACTGTGCGAGGTTGTGGCCAATTAGTTACAGAGTCAACCTTTCGCTCGTCCATAAAAACTCCTTCATTGCTAATTATATAACCTAAAAAGGAAGTACTAAATCTGTGAAACTCACATTTCACGTAGAGATTATGTTCTAGTAAACGCTTAGGCACAGATCTGACTTGAAGTACATGTTCTTCAAATGAATTTGAGTAAATTAGAATATCATCAATATATACGATTACCCACCCTTCTAACATATCTCTAAATATGTCATTCATAAAAGCCTGAAACACAGAGGGACTATTGGCTAGGCCAAAGGGCATGACTAAGTATTCATAGTGGCCAGAGGTGGTAGAGAAAGTGGTTTTCCACTCATCTCCTACACGAATCCTGATCAGATTGTATGCGTTGCGCAAATCTAATTCGGTAAAGAATTTGGCCTTCCTAAGCTGTTCTAATGCTGCTGGTACCAAGGGCAAGGGGTATATAAACTTCACTGTAACAACATTTAGGGCACGATAATCAATGCAAGGTCTAAGACCTCCGTCCTTCTTCTTTGGAAAAAAGAAGCCGGCTTAGGCGGGAGAGTTTGACGGTCTAATGAAACCTTTCTTCAATTCCTCCTGTATGTACTCCTTCATGGCTTTGGACTCAGGTTGTGACAAAGGGAATATACAATCCTTGGGAGGAGTTGCACCGGGCACTAATTCTATAGCACAATCAATGTCACGATGTGGGGGAAGCTTAGTGGCTTTTTGTTTATTAAAGACCTCACTTAAATCTCGATAGGGTTCAGAAATTTGTGAATCAGGGGTTAGTGAAGTTCTTGAATTGTCCTTATGGTTAACATTCTGTAGACAGTTCAGTGAGCAGTTGGGACCCCATTGTTGAAGTTCACGGTCCTTCTATGAAATGACTGGCTCATGTTTCTGTAACCAGGGTAGACCCAATATAATTGAATGATGAGCTGACGAAATGACATAAAATTGTATATCCTCACTGTCTAACAACCTCACTCTCAGTTTCAGCGGTAAAGTTAGGCGAGTGGATCCATCTCCTCCAATGGGATGTCCATCTAACGCTTCCACTGTCAAAGAACAATGGGGCAAAGATAAAGGCACATGATATCTTTGAGAGAATTTGATTGACAAAGATTCCAGCAGCTCCTGAATCAACTAAGGCAAAGGTATCCATGGTCTGGTCTGGTCTGCAATATATAGAGTCACAGGTAAAGAGAGAGCATTAGAAGGAGTAAAAGGAGCGGCGGTTCGACTCACCAGTCGTCGATTGGGGTTAGGTCTTACTGGACAGGAAATTTTCAGATGACCTGCCTCTCCGCTATACAAGCAGAGATGATAATGTATGCGACGTGATCACTCCTCAGGGGTGAGTATAGTTGAGTTGCATGGGTTCCTCTGTGAAGAACTGAAGAGCTGTGAAGAGGGGATTGGTTTCACAATCCGTGCCTGCGAGAGCGTGAAAGGTTATCCAGTTGTATAGTCAATTCAATAAACTGGTTCAGATTTCTTCCTTTATCATGGCATGCCAATTCAGACTGGAAATCTGGATTCAAACCTCTTCGGAAAATCCGCTTTAAAGTATCTTTGACCAAGTCAGTTTGTGCTGCCAAAGTTCTAAAAGTGAGAGCATACTCAGCAGCGGTGGCTCTGCCCTGAGTGATACAAAGTAATTCATCTCCTGGACTTTTACCTCCAGTGGGATGCTCAAAAGCTTCTCTGAATCTTAGCAAAAATATATCAAAAGTGGGAAATGTAGAACCATTAACATTCCAAACTGTCGTTACCCAATCCGGCACTCGTCTGGTTAACAGAGAACATACAAAAGCTATTTTGCTAGTTTCAGTGGGATACAGAGCGTGTTGTTGTGAAACAAATAAAGAGGACTGTAACAAAAAGCCTTTACATTTAGCAGGGTCTCCATTAAACTTTTCTGGAAATGCTAAACGGACCAGATGTAGCTCCCAATGCTGGAGATTGTGTGACAGTAGCGGGTGAAAACAGCTCTGCTGTGTTAATTCGAGCTCCCTGGAAAGCCCTCACCAACTTGTCTGTTAGTGTGGTTAACCGAGAGAGTTGTTGTTGATGATGGGCGATCTGTGTAGCCTGTAGCGTTAGATCTGTAGACATTTGTGCCAGGGCTGCTGGATCCTGTAATGGCGAAGTCTTCTGTAATGATTAGTCAGAGACATTCGGATCCATCTGCATTATTTATTTGATAAACACCAAAGATAAACTCAGATAGTAATGATACAGGCAGAGGTCGATGCAGGGAGCAAACAATCAGAAACATGAAACAGGCAAAGAGTCGGGCAGGCGGCAGACAATCAAAAACATGAAACAGGCAAAGAGTTGGGGCAGGCTGCAAACGATCAAAAACCAAAGACAATCCAATAGTAGGCAGGCAGCAAGAATCAAACTCCAAAAGCAATCCAGGTCGGTACACAAAACAGCAGAGTAAACTATAATAACGCTCAGAAATGTCACACAAGGCAACTAGAAAACGTTTCAGCTCGGTTTATATATGTTTGGGGAAATAATGATCAGGTGTGTAGCAGGAAGTAATCAGATGAGTGGTGAAGGCTTGTGGGAATTGTAGTTCATGGTGAAGTCTGTTCTGTTGTCAAGTTATTACTGTTGAGGCACTGTTTGATTTCCTGTTTCCTATACATAATTGTTCTTTTCTGTTGTGATTATGTTATTCTTGGTAAGGATACACATATATATTTCCTTAGTGCTGGAGGTCATTTTAATAGTGCTGGAGGTCATTTCAGCGCAAGGCGTTATAGCGTTTCCTGGGGTTTGCACATTTTTACTGCCGTTTCATCAGGAATTTTTGGCTTTTGGATGGTGTTCCAGTCGATTCCATCAGGCAGATTCTGGATTTTCGTCGCAGGGGTGATGTTTCCAGTACCTGGTGGACTGCGAGGGCTATGCCTCGGAAGAGCAGAGTTGGGTGCCGTCTCGGGACATCCTGGACCATTCGCTGGTTGAGGACTTTCGTCATCGGCAGGGTGGCGCCTCTCCTGGGACGCTCGGTCCCTTCCCCTATGGACTGTGTCACCTATCTCTGGATTCATTTTTGTACCTGTGCTTGTCATTACTGTGTCACTTAAATATTAATACCTACCTGCATTTGGATCCCCTGAAAGAGACACAAGAAGCAACACACCAACACAAGACAGCCGACATAAGGGCATTAAATAGGCTTAGCAAACAAACATGGTAACAACAGCAGACAGGTGAGGAGCATGAACTAATAATTGGATAATTAATGACAAGACCAGAAAGCACATGGTAACATGTAACCAAACAATGGCCATGTGCTTTCACACAAAGACAAGCAACACACAGATCACAACAGACACAGAACATAAATCTAGATCCTGACTCCAAACGTCATGCTCTTACACAAAAATAAGGCTGACAAAATTCATTATAATAGTGTGCAATGCACACACTCAGTAAGGTAGAACTTCCAAACAAAAGAACTGAAGCTGTTCAGAGAGATGACGAAGAGAAGTTTCTGTTTTGCCATTGAAATCACTCCACATTTGTTATTACTTGCTTTGGATGTGTTTCATGTGGGAGAGGATGAAACTGAAATAGTACTGGATCTGTTTAAAGCAATCACATCTTAGACCTGTAGACTTAACCCCTTTCTCTGTAAAATCACATTGACAAGAATTTGTGGGCTGACCCCAGGTCAGACCTAGAAAATACAGATGACCAAGCTGATCAATCGGAACCAGCTTTGCAAGCCCCAGTGAAACAGTCTTTTTGCCTCCAGTTATATGTGTGGAACAGAGGATACTGTCTGTAAACATAAATCCATCCGCACTTTTATTTGCAAAAACGACAAACAGTATGTCACTCTACACTGCTTAAAACTCTGCATTTGAACAGTCAATTGCAAATACTTAAAAAAATAATAAACATAAATGCAGACTAAGATTCAAAAGCACCAGATTGTCCAAGCAAAGTCGTCTCTAAGGAGAATGAGTCATCTACGAAGTGAGTAAAATCAGTTTCCCACTGAGGAGAGCTAGTCGTCTGCGGAGTAAATAGTCAACTGCCTGCTGAGGAGAGCGAGCTGATGGTGGAGTTAGGAATGTCTGTCATTCACTTCTCAGTAGGCGGCATCACCTTATCAGTGGAAAACTCAGTAGCTACTGCCGATAGTTAAATGACTTCCCACAGCAAGTCACTACTAGTATTTTTTGACCTTTGGGCCCAGCATAAGCATCAACACAACTGCGATAACTGAAACCAAGTGCTCCTTTGCTGTGAATGTATACAAATGTATACAGTGGGTGGCATTATTCAAATATTGAGTGTGACATCAAGGTATTTTTAGCAGGTCTGGGTCAGCCTTTTCTTTTAGGTTAAAAAATAATTTTGTGTGAGACTTTGAGCGTTGTAACTTTGCAGATCTTATAAATAGTCTGATTGAGTCTATTTGACTCTCTTAGGAGACCAATTTTTGGAACTGTAAGCTTTTTATTCCTCAAGCCTTTATTCCAAAATCACTACAGGCTAATTTCTAGTAAATATGAATGAAGCCCTTCAAAGTAAAATCAATCATGAAAGTTTCAGGGGCTGTTGAATGCTTGCATGCTTCGCCACTTACAATAAGCAGCCCTGCTCTTCAAATGGCGGTCTGCCTTATATGCAGTGTGCTGCAGTCAATCAATTATTGGAAAAAAATGCACACCTGTAATGTGACATGGCTCTTTATAACTTACAAATCAAGATAGCTCATCTGAGTGTTATATGATTCACCCAGGGAGTCGGTTTTAAGAATTATGAGGCTTTATTTCCTTTTATGGCTTATGACAAACTCACAACATATGTTCCCAAAATGTGTAATACCAAACAAAAGACTTGTTAAAGACAATTTGTGAAAGTGCAGAATGTTTCATGAGTTTTACCTTCCAGATGCTATTAAACATATGATGGTCTAGTTGCTAATGTATATATGGTCGCTTCTGTCATTCAGTCATGATTTCAGTTTCAGCTTTATTCATTTTTGTAAAAAATAAATAAATAGTTACAATAATAACAGTCGCAATAATAAAATATGAATAGCAGGAACTGCTTTGCCTAAACATTCACATATCAAAATAAGCATGTGATCATGCTTACAGTAGTGCATTGCAAATTTACAGCCAAAATAAGTCAATGTCAAACAGCAAACTATCTGTACTGCGCTCATACAGTCCCTTGCAAAAGTATTCATACCCCTTGAACTTTTTCACAGTT
Source organism: Botia almorhae (assembly GCA_036877575.1). Lineage (NCBI taxonomy): Eukaryota > Metazoa > Chordata > Actinopteri > Cypriniformes > Botiidae > Botia > Botia almorhae. The sequence continues at coordinate 3,979 of JAZGTJ010019714.1, read as the reverse complement.
TGTTACCTTACAACCACAAACTTAAATGTATTTTATTGAGATTTTATGTGTGTCAGGATGCGGGTCTGATCAACCGGGTGTCTATTGTTTTCTGTCGGAGCATGCGGTTGTTTGACAGCTCGCCACATGCTCCGGTGTCCACGTCACCCCTCCCCTCTCGTGATTCCCCAGCTGTGTCTCTTCATTCATCATCACGCTTACCTGTTATCGCTTATTTTCTATTTTTCTATTTATATTCAGTAAATTCAGAGAAAAACGCAGGGTTAAGTTTTGAAAGACGGTAGATTGTTAAGACAAGAATTGTTGAATAACTATTCAATTTGAACGCCAAACATTTAAATGAAGAAAAGCAAGGTAGTGTAACTTCAGTGACAGAGACATCAGATCTATAGATCTGCAAGACCGCCACCTTTACCGGTGGTTTGTTGTTGATCAATGTACGTGTAGCCTGGTAGGACAAATATATTAAGATTCAAGTATTATTGCAAATCCCTTATACCCCTGTCCCATAAACTATTACCTTCTTTGTATGTGCCATCTCCATGTAAGCTTGAACGGCATATCTTGCCTAATGTGATAAGACGGACAAGCCCACAAAACATATATGGGCAGTGAAAGGTGCCTTCCATGACTTTATGAGCTCATTGTGCACTTCCGGAAAGAAAGGCATTCATCCATTGTATCCCACCATCGTCTTTGGGGCTTGCTGACGTGCTTTTGGGTGCAGCCACAACAGAAAGGGTAGTGTAGAAAGCAATCAAAGTGGTTATTTGATTCATACAGAAGAAAGACACCCACAACCGCAATGTCCCAATGACACATTCTCAGAGAGAGAACACAAAACCTCAAAGAACACTGCTTTAGCATAGGCATGGCATGTGACCGACATGTAACATTTTTGTGTGACTGACACGCTCAGGGGAACTCTTTGCACTTATCTGTGCTATCCAGAGAGAGACCACTAAAAGGTGTTGTATCTCCAGTCCAAAACCAATCAAGCAAAGCAAAGAAAAACATGGATCAGCCTTTTTATATTAAAAAGCAGAGGGATTGGTCTCCCAAGGTCGAAAAATCGGTTAAAAATCTAGCTTTTTACAATTCAATTTTTAAAAAGAGTGAGAAACAAAATATAAAAAAATATTAAAAAAAAGATAAAGGTATATTTCATTACTTTAAAATTTTGTTAAGGAAATAAAAAACAATTTGTTTTTTCGTTTTCGTTTTTTAATTTATAAATGAATTTGGAATGACCAGAAGATACACGGATTAAGCCAGTGCCACAATGATCGTACACAAACCATGCTTGTACATTTTCTATTAATTCTAAAGGTAGTTGTAGATCATAGCATGATCCCGCCCCAAACTCACGCCATATGTTCAAAATCAGTGTTGGATCAAAGATGTCATCTTTAGTGCATGAGTTATACCATCATTTCCAGAAGTTGGGACAATTTATGCAGAACTAGTGTTGCGATAAAGCCATGACGATCTGTGTGTGCTTGTCTCTGTAAGTGGATGTTTGAGGCCAGCAAGTTCAGTGGCTGACAATACACAGCGCATTGGCTAACAAACATCAAATTGGTTCTAAAGCTCAGAGGTGATAAGAGACAACTTTTAAGTCTCTCCAGAGCGGTTCTGCTGTCTGGGACCAGATAAACAGTTTCCGCTTTTAAAAGATCCATGTGCTGCATTGGGATAAGAAGAATAATCAGCAAAACACTTTACTTAAATGCTCTTAGTTTGCTTATTAAAAATTAAAAACCTGCTGTTTTAGAGATGGTCTGCAGGATCTGAAAACTTACATACACACAAACTGGACTGTGATTAAGCACTAACATCCCATGTTGGAGTGTGGAAGTCATTAGCATATCACATTCACATCCACATCACGTTGAGAACAGGAACATTGGCCGAGTGACTATAGTGCTTTGGTTTCTCTAGTACAGCTAAACCCTTGAACATTGTAAATTCCGAACAATATCAGATTTTTTATATGCATGCATCATGTAAACATATTTGCCTGATTTAGCTGATATGTTGGTGTCTAGAAATCTATTGCTATAGATGAATGCAAATTAAAACTATTGCAAATAGTTATAAAACAAAGCATTACTGAGTCCTCTGTGTTACTATGGTTGTGTTTACATTGGCACAAAAAGCCAGATTTGTTACTCACATCTGACATAGATCTGAATTTGTTGCATGTGTGTAAACACACATTTCCAATTTTTTCGTATCATATCTGAGCCACTTTCAAATGTGGATTTAAATCAGATATACAGTGCTGCTTGAAAGTTTGTGAATCCCTTGAGCTGTTCAGAATTTTCTGTTGTTTTACCATGATTTTCTTATTTTATCATCACCTGCTTCTTATAAATTAAATGTCAGATGTATGTTGATTAATTGCATATGTTTGTTTAGAGGGACTTTTTTGAGTAGCTACATGAAAGATTGAATTATTGTATGTGCAAAGGTAGTCAAGTGGGTAGCCGATTCAGGTGAAACACATTTGGGTGCTTAATTCATCAGTTAAGCAGACCAATACAATTAGACATCCTTAGGAAAGTAGTTGGGTAACATTGATTAAGGAGACATTGATTGGTAGAGGAAACCAACCAAACCACTGTAGTGCCAAGGAGTCAAAAGAATGAAAGAAAGAGGAAAGGAGATATCCGAGGACATCAGGAAGAAGGTGATGACAGCCCATAAGTCTTGGGAAGGCTATAAGACCAATTCCAACTTCATCCATCCAATGTAAGACAAATCATCTACAAATGGAGGGAATTCAACATGACCACAACTCTGCCTAGAAGTGGACGCCCACCAAATCTATCATCAAGAAGCACCAGAAAATTAATAAATGAGGTAAAGGACAACGGAGGCATCCGTCTGTAGCAGGAAGGGGCAGCTAAAGTCCAGGGCGCGAAGCACGGAAGAGGAGGTGAGCGCTGCCTTGATCCGGCGGAAGACCTCCTCCAGCGCAGGGTTCCAGACCACCCTCTCGGGCTGTCCCTTCCTGGTCAGGTCTGTCAGAGGGGCAGCTAAGGAGGAGAAGTCAGGGATGAAGCACCGGTAGTATCCGGGGAGGAGAAGGCAGTTTTGGCCTTGGCCGACTGTGTTAGGGGTACTTGCCAGTACCCCTTTGTACGGTCCAGGGTAGAGATATACCGGGCCCTCCCCAGACGGTCGAGACGGTCTCTCTGCTGCCCTCAGGAAGACGCCTCCGCAGCATCCGATCCCGCACTAGCCAACTGAGGGACAGCTTTTTCCCTACAGCTATCAGGCTAATGAACAATCAGAGTCAATACACATAACAGCACTGCACTTTATTACTTATCACTTTATGCACACATTACATTCATAGATACAAATATATGTATTTCTCTTTGCACTACATTCTTTTGCAGTATGTGCTGCTCTCCCCAATCTCTCTTTGCACAATTTCATGTTAAAAAATACCTCTTTTGCACATCTCTGCTAATTGTAAATATGTCTGAGTATGTATGTATGTATGTATATATTGCACATTGTCTTCTGTATAAACCTGTCTAAATGTTAATTGTCCCTGCACTGTCTGGAGCATGCTCTTAGAATTTCACTCACCTAGGCACAAGTGCTGTGGTGATGTGACAATAAAAGTGATTTGATTTGATAAATATATATGTAAAGATGTATATGTGTAGATGAAAGTACAAGTACAGGTAGTGCAAATTTGCATGTGCAATATCAGCTGAGGTAGAGTGATTGTGTTGTGTGGGGGTATGTCCAGAATGTCCAGATCCTAGGTGTTCTGGTTGAGGGCCCGAATGGCCTGCGGGAAGAAGCTCCTCCTCATTCTCTCTGTGTTCGCCTTCAGAGAATGGAAACGTTTCCCTAACCGCAACAGAGAGAAGAGTCCATTGTTGGGATGGCTGAGGTCCTTTATAATCTTCCTGGCTTTGGTCCAGCACCGCTTGCTGTATATAGTCTCCAGGTCAGG
>JAZGTJ010019713.1:0-10759 GCA_036877575.1 Botia almorhae | reverse complement strand
TAAAGAAATATGTATTAAGGGTGTAAAAATATTTAAAACTGAAACAAGAAACCACAATATAGCACCTACAGTACATACTGTGGTACTCGAATGGCATACGAACGACCCGACCCATTGTTGAGGTTGACCCCACCCCTTCCTTGACATTTGATCAAATCGTAATTAGTATTCTTCAAATGTTATTATTGTAAAGTTTAAAGTATGTTCTTTATGTTCTGATGTTCTTAAGTATTGCTGGTACCATGCCATGAACACTGTCCCCACAGCAAACCCAACCGTGGCTCCATAATCGCAATATCAACTGAACCATGCCGTTGGTATATTGTTACACCCCTATTATGTATGGTAAACATTTTAGGTCAATACAGAGAGACTGGCATGCAAATATTAACTGGAATATGCATTTCTTTATCAAATTTAGGAAAATGTTGGTTGTATCATCTTCATTTTTAAAATATATTTAATACAATTAAATTGATTTTTAAACTTAAAGCGTTTTTTTAAACATTGCACATTGCATTATTTTGCAAATGATCACACATTTTCTTATGTATGTACGTATTGTGCAGCCCTAATCCTAAATGTCTATCATTAGAGGTATGCTGAGCATTGTGACAGCTGACGTGTTTAGTAAACAGATTTAGTAAACAGATTAAAATGAAAGCATATTATTAACTGGGTTTCATCTAGAGCACACACATGATTCACAGGGTTGGAAATAGCTTGTCTGTGTCTTGTTAAAATGCTTCTGTGAGTGTTGCCCCGGTTTAGTTGTCACCCTTGCCCTCTGAGATCTGATTCTGTAGCATTCTGCTGTGGAGTTACTCATTATCCTGCCTTTGGGTTTTTGACTGTAGCTGTATTCCGGGATGATGAACAGGGCATAATTCCCCGAGCTGTGGCCGAGATCTTCAAACTGCTGGATGAGAGCGACCTCATTGACTTCTCCATCCGTGTTTCCTACATTGAGGTTTACAAAGAGGTCTTCAGGGACCTTCTGGAAGTTGAGACGGCGAGTAAAGACATAAATATACGAGAGGATGAGAAGGGTAATGTAGGTAAGATGAGTGATGGAAGAATCTTTTTCATACAAATCCTTAAAATTTTCCATTGGGTTTTTGTTCTGATAACAGTTCTTGAACATGTTTTAGTCCTGCAACTCTGTTGAAGGGTTGGTTACTCACCCTCATGTCATTCTAAACCTATATGAAGGACTTCTGTGGAATACCAAAAAAGATATTTTGAGAAAAGTCCTGTGATTTTTTTTTGTCCATACAGTGGAAGTCAGTGGGTGCCACTGTTGTTTAGTTACCAGTATACTTCAAAATACCTTCTGTTGTTCTCCTCAGAAGTAAAAATGCAGGTTTGTAATGATGTAAGGGTGAGAAAATGATGGAAGAATGTTCATTTTAGGGGTAACTATCCTTTTAAGTGCATATTTACATATTCCCTGCTTAATTAATGTACAATGTGACCAGTTTAGCCCAGTTCACAAAAAATGACTCCCATGTGCTTGTACTTTGGAATGAAAGGGTCAACAGGGCTCACCTTTATGATTCAGAATCTGTTCTACTGAACACCATCTGACTCACTGATCCACAAGTCATCAGAGCCAAGAACTGTAAAAACATTTTTTAAATAAAATGTAATTTTCTAATAGCAGAAATTAATGTTGGTACAATTATATTTGTGTCTACAATAATAATTTTAAACATTTAGGCAAACAACTTCAAGTGAAAAGATAAAGATGCACTTTCTGAAAAGTGTTGTTGATATTAAGTGTAATTTGATTACATTTACATTTATTTATTTAGCAGACACTTTTATCCAAAGCAACTTGCAAAGAGCATTTTGCCCTAAGAACCAACAAACCGAGTCTACAAAGCTACATTTACAAGTGGGAGTTGTTGACTAACAAAAGAAAACATCAGGGTCACTAAAAATGCTCAACTGAATGCTTTAGCAAATTTAAAATTTTGCATTTTGTGTAATTCCCATCCACAAAAACTCTTTTTGTGTATAACAAGAATATATGCCAGAGAAAGAGTATAAGTGCCTTTTCAGGAAGCAATGCATATCTTGTGTTAATTACAGTGCTGTGCGGTGTGAAGGAATGTGAAGTGGAGGGACTTGATGAGGTTTTGAGTCTCTTAGAGTCGGGCAATATGGCGCGCCACACAGGGGCCACCCACATGAACCCCTGCTCCAGTCGCTCCCACACCATCTTCACTGTGTTAATGGATCAGAGGCGTGGAGCTCTAACGGCAGCGAGCGGAGTGGTTCAGATCCTCTCCTCCAGGTTTCATTTTGTGGATCTGGCTGGATCAGAGCGCATCCTCAAAACCTGCAACACCGGCGAACAGCTGAAGGAGAGCATTCAGATCAACAGTGGACTTCTCGCTCTTGGAAATGTGATCGGAGCCCTCGGAGACCCCAAAAGAAAAGGCACCCACATCCCATATAGAGATTCCAAAATCACCAGGTGCAAACTTCTGTGCTGATAACTGTTTTGTGTAAACTGTGTACATTTGAGGTGGTTATTAAGGTTAGTACTATTGCCCACAGTTAAATCCAGTAAAGTATTTTTCAGTTGTCTGTCTTGCACAGTGTGATTTGTGGAACTGTGCTCTGTATTGATTATTGACTATATTGAATCTATATTGATTATTGTGCAGTGCATTATGTACTGAAAGGTGAAAGGTTAAGCTACATTTACTGTTACTAAGTTGATCTTGTTGTTAGGATCTTAAAGGACTCTCTTGGAGGGAATGCCAAGACACTAATGGTTGCCTGCATTAGCCCCTCCTCCTCAGACTTTGCTGAGAGCTTAAATACGCTCAACTATGCCAAGCGGGCTCGCAATATCCAAAATCGGGTGATCGTCAACTCTTGGGGGAAGCCAGACCTCGTCGAGGGCCTGGAACTCCAGATTAAAGCACTAAGACAAACCCTCAAAAACCGCCAGCGTTTAGAAACCTGCGTTATGGCTTGTTCTGACCCTGAGAAGATGCTCCAGCCCTTTAACATGGACGTGAGGAAACTACAGGCAGAGAGCTCCCACTACAGGACATGCATGGGCTCAGCCCACAGACTCTTCACAGAGCTGCAGGGAGAAGGAACGCTGAACGCAGGTCAGCTGCTGCGGGTGAGAGAGTGGCTTTGTGCCACGGAGGAGGAACAGAGCAGACTGACCTCAGCGTCAGGTCTGGACAGCGGCATTGAGAGCAGCTCTACTGAGGACAGTACAGCAATGAAAGATGGCCGGGCAGCAGTGAATAAACGGGTGTGTTGCTAAAAGAAGATTTTTAAATATAGGCAGTGTAAGCGATCGTTTCCAGAAACATTTTTTGTTATGCTTGTTGAAAGTCTCTTCACATCCTGGTAGCAATCAGTAAGTGATCTAAATATATTTATGGATCTTCTGTGGTGCAGAACCATAAAATGTTTGTCCAATCATTGTATTCTTGCCTGTCAAATGATGTATTTGCATGCCTTGTCGCACCTTTGGAGGAGGCGTGGCTTTGGAGAACGCTCTAAAGGGGGGTGGGTCCTAGATAGCTTGTTATTGCTAGCCTCTTCAAAATTGTCTAGCCTACCTTTAAAGGTAAAGTGTGTAATTCAAAGTAGCATGGCTAATTGCTCTAATAATGCATAGACAGGTTTTAAAAGCCCTTCTCTAAACTCATTTTATTGGCTCTATATGACTCTCACTGCAGTGGGGTTTATTTATGTCACAGGAACACTTGAAGGAGGTTTGGAGCAGAGACAGAGAAACCTGTGTTTCCCAGCTGCAGGCCCACATACAGCAGCTAGAACAAGAAAACACAGACTTCTTAACTGCATTAGAAGATGCAATGGAGCAATACAAACAGCAGGTGACTGACACCTCTGTCAAAGGTTGTACAGTGTGATGTTGGCATTGCCAGGTAAACAAAAGGTTAACTGGTTTTTATTTTTCCCGGGTATCCCTGCACCCAAACAATATATCACAGCCACAAAAACAGCAAAACAAAGCCGTCAGGATTATAGATAAAAAACACAACTGATCAGAGCTCAGCTCAAAGACTGTCTGACATGCCCAGCAGACTGTATTGAAATTTAGTACATAGCAAGTAGCTGAGCACATCAAATCAAATTGACATAATCTGATGAATATTTCATTATAGTAAATTAACAAAAATGTAATATTTAGCTGTGTTCCACTATTTGCACATAATAGCATACCTCATGGAAAATGTTTATTCTAAACATTCCGAGCCTGGATTTAAAAATATAGCTTATACATGCACTTTGTCTTTTAATCTCTAAATCTGTGCAGTTGCTGTACAAATAAAAAGTGCAAAGCACATAAGCTTTAAAACACCTTTCAGGGAGGTTGTAACCAGGTGACATTTGTTTGTAGAGTGATAAGCTCCAGGAGCAGCAGGATGTGATAGCGGAGCTCCACAGTCTGTTAACTCAGCCGGGTGGAGAGGGGCTGCTGCACTTAAAGCAGAGACCTCACACTGCCCCCATCAACTCACTACAGCCAACATCAGACAGCTTGGGCCGTCTGACTCCTCCCCATGACTGTGATGTCAGCAGAAGCCTCAAAAGACAGGTAAATGATATGTTGTTATTAGTCTCTCAGCGTGCCCCACCTGAAATAAGCATCAGCTTTAATTAAAGGTGAGATACACAGCTGCCACCACCACTGGGGCAGTAAACCAATGTCTTTGAACATTTATTACACTGCCATGTAATTCTGTTCTGGCTCCACCAACAGACTGTTAGGCACAAACAAAGTCAGCCGCTAATAGCCAATGTTACAATGTGATGTCTTGACAGTCAACTGTATAGCTCAAATCCACATTTGATTTTCATTATCTACACCTGATTCTATATTAGGGCTGTGCACGTAATCGTAATTGATCTTCAGTTTCATATATGGCTTTCACCGATTCTCCCATTTCTTCTTGTTATAAATCTGTTTTTTTTACATTTATTTTTTATTTGTTTTTCAGTTTAAGCCACTGTTGGACAAGTTTTTTTGTTGATTTCTTTATTCAGTAAATACACATTCTTTCCAAAGACAATGAATAATCATGTTAAATAATCAGGATTTCAATTTTGGCCAGAAAATAATGATTTTTGGTGTATGACTTTTGTCATAATCGAGCATAATCTTGTGTGTTAATATAAAACTCAGCTGACATGTGGCCACAGTTGGTGAATAAGTTCAGCAGCGTGTAACATGGCTCATTTATCTAGAATTGATAACAGAAGTGTTTCTGAATTCTGGTTTTGGTACTTTTTGTGGGAGCTTTAGGTTGAAATGGCCATGTCACTGGAAAGCAGCTCATCCTCAGGCCACACCCAGTGGGAGAACCAGTATGATAACACTCCCCATGAGACCTCTGGGAAAGGGCCTAATCCAGATAGTGAAGATGGTCGTGTTAAAACCTGCAGCGACAAACTCAAGTACAGATAATAATAATAATATTTATCCAGCATTGTTAATGATTTCTTACAGAAAAAAATGCTGAACTATGTAGTATTCTTGACAGGTCCATCAATGTTACCTGGACAAAGAAGGATGCTCCATTCCTTCAGGGATCTTCTGCTGTACAGACAAGGGCACCTCTGACTCAAGTCTTGGGGCCTGGTCATCCTCCACTTATGCGGTGCACTAGACGTACATGTGAGTTACACCTCAACATTTCAGTGTTGCAGGTGTTTTTGCCCCATTGGTTGGTCAGGTTGTTCTGAACCTGTTTACACCTGCTTTTTAAAGGGGAAATGTGTTTACCTGTCAATCAACCACTGTCAGACCTACAGTGTGCCCTTAAGATAATAATAGATCTAATGAAGAGTAAACAAGCCCAAACGTCCATCCTTTCAGACTGTGGGGATGGGCTGTCCCTAAATTAAAGTATATGAGGCTTGGACCTCATATAGACCATATGAAGCCGGTTTTAAAGTTAAAAAATCAGCTCTCAGATAAAATTACTAAGCATTCCATCTCATTTGTGATGAGATTAATATTCAGGTGCCTTTGAGAGCAACATTGTGTTGACGTTTAGTGCCCCCCCATCCTGTGATTTATCTATGACATCAGCAAAATACTGGAGTACTGATTGATCATGTAGTGACAAATACAGTGACTCCTATGAATCACCCATGACCAGTGTTTGATGGTTTTGATTTGTTTTCCAGCTAACAGCAGTGTCAGTGAGAGCTCAGTGTGGGAGATTGTGAGAGGTTATGGAGGTGAGTTCGGCTCAGACAGAGGGCTGCTTCAGTCCCAGCAGAAGATCAGAGAACTCTCTATAACCATTCGCATGAAGGAAGAGCTCATTAAAGAACTGGTCAAAACAGGTGAGTCCACTGGCTAGACCTGCTTTAGAGTCTGCTCCAGCTTCCTGATTCAATGATTGATTTCCTCTTGGTACCCCTCACTCTCTCCCTGTCTCTCTCTGTAGGTAAGGACGCCCAGGCCATGAACAGGCAGTACAGTCATAAGATCTCTGAGCTGGAGGCAGAGGCTGAGCAGGCACGTGCTGAGCTCATAGAGGCCCAAAAGCAGCTGCTGGACCTGGAGGTGCAAGGCAGTCATGATGCAGCTGATCGCTCCAAAGCCCAGGAGTGCAGGAGGAAAATTGCAGCTGTGCAGACCAAAGTTCAGGTCTGTGCCCAACTGCTTTGGCTTCCTAAGAGGTGTCATCATGAAAACGTATATGTAAAAATCAAGTCATTGATTTTTGCTGTCATTGCTGCTGCATGTGTCACACATTTGCTGTGTTCCTGTAGCTCAGTTGGTAGAGCATTGTGCTAGCAATGTAAAGGTCTTGGGTTAGATTCGCAGGGAAACACATGCACTGACAAAATGTTTGACTTCAATGAACCGTAACTCTGGATAAAAGCGTCGGCCAAATGCATAAATGTAAATGATTTTATTCTGTCAATAAAACACTCCTCACACACCAAGACAGTCAATAACATGGAAAGGATGGATTAATCCCACACACGGTCCTATCTTGCAAATATTTATTAAAAAAGGCAACCATGTGGTCTGTTGATCTTTTTAATGACTGAATTGTCCTTATTCAGCAAACTTATTCTTTAGTTACGACAATGCAAATCAAATGCAAATATAAAATCTGTTTCAATGTCTAGTCAGCTGAAAGCAGCAGAACCATCATGAGACTCTTCATAGGTGACTGTTTGAAGTGCTCCACATAGGCAGCAACTATATGCAGCACTCTTAATAGCACCCTTCCCTTAATGCACATTTGATTTAATTTGTTTTCATGGAAATATAGCAGAGGCTCTGGCGATGGGATATACATAAACATCATTAGCCCACACAAATATTGTGTAAAATAATTCAGTTTAACTACATTGACAGGTTCGTTTTTTATATTACAAGTTCACAATACACATTGTTTAAAAGCAGCCTTACAGAACAATATTGCAGTACTAATGTCTTCATGACTTCTTCAGGTTCATGCAGGAGATTGTCTTAATAAATGTGTCCATTAACCCCTGGTTAGCAAACCAAAGATGATACTCCAGGTGTTAGTAATGAAAAAAATGCTTTTCTATGTTGAATAAAATATTTTGAATGGACAGTTCTCTCGAATAATTTGTCATCGTGGATGATTCTTTACATGGAGTTTGTCTTAGTGCATTATGGGATTGCCTTTAATGTGAAGGATACATGCAATGTGTCCTTAGAATTTTTTGACATTTTAGGAGGCAGCATAGTTAAGATGTCTACCCTTTGGAGCCTTAAAATCCTGCCTCTGTAGACAGCTCTCTGGGTTTGGAACAGAGCAGTAGATTCTTGCTGGATGTAAATCTAGCTCAGCCTGTTTTTCCATTGCTGCAGGTGTTGAAGCAGAAGCAGCGGGACACTGCTCAGCTTGCCTCTCTGTCTGCACAGAGTGAGTGCCGCGTGCAGGAACTGGAGAGGAACGTGCAGAGCATGAGGCAGCAGCAGGACCTGCTGCAGCGCCGCCTGCGAGAGGAGAGCCAGCAGAAGAGACGGCTGGAGAGTGAGATGCAGAAGGGCAAACACAGAGTTAAGGTGAGCTGACCCATTGACCTCAATATTAAGTTCAGTGTTTATCAGCATACATAAGGAATGAAGCCTTGGGGTGTTTCCAGGATAAAGAGAATTAAATTACACCACTTGCAACATGAAACAGAATTACAAAAGTAGAGGTTAGATTATTAGCTTTGCTCAGTTTGAACAGATTGCTAACCTCAAATATTAAACTCTCCTCCTGCGCATCTGTGCACATAATTGATGTTAAATTAGGCAGGTTGTTGAGTTGACGCATGCTGTTACTCGTCTGAGTGAACTTAAATTATTTTCAGTTGGCAAACACCTTAACAACACACTAAACAACACTCAGAACAGCCTAATAACAGCAATAGCAGTTCTTTAGGAACCCAAGACAACATCCTTGTAAATTTCACATTGTATTTAGAAAATGATAAAAATCACTTTTTTATAATTTCTTTTGGAGCCACTAATGGTGCAGCACGTTCTAATGGTTCAGTTGTTGATGTTATGTTCAGTTATAATGTATATGTTGAAATGGTCACCACAGGCTTCTTCAGCAACAGTGTTTTACTCTGTAAGCTCTAACAGGGTGTCACAGTCAAATCCTGAAGCACCCTCAGTCTTTCAGTAGCTGATCTATGACCAACCTTCTCTTTCTCTCTGAAAAGGAGCTGGAGATCAAGAACGAGCAGCAGCAGAAGATCCTGAGGATCAAGACGGAGGAAATCGTAGCGTTCCAGAGGCAGAGGAGAAGTGGAAGCAACGGCTCTGTCATTTCATTAGAGGAGCAGCAGGTTCTTCAAACAGAAGACATTTCACCCACCAGCAAACACATCTATTTATAGAACTCTGTTTACTCTAGAATGATGTTTCATTATATTCACAATATAATAACATTCTCATTTCTGTCAGTTTCTTCATGGCCAGTGGTGTCTTTCAAGTAGCTTGTTTCAACATGTTTACAGTTCATTGTTTAGTGCGGTAACAGAACACCTGAGATTGTTTAGTGCGGTAACAGAACACCTGAGGTCGTTGTTTAGTGCGGTAACAGAACACCTGAGATCATTGTTTAGTGCGGTAACAGAACACCTGAGGTCGTTGTTTAGTGCGGTAACAGAACACCTGAGATCATTGTTTAGTGCGGTAACAGAACACCTGAGGTCATTGTTTAGTGCGGTAACAGAACACCTGAGGTTATCGTTTAGTGCAGTAACAGTACACCTGAGATCATTGTTTAGTGCGGTAACAGAACACCTGAGGTCATCGTTTAGTGCAGTAACAGAACACCTGAGATCATTGTTTAGTGCGGTAACAGAACACCTGAGATCATTGTTTAGTGCGGTAACAGAACACCTGAGGTCATCGTTTAGTGCGGTAACAGAACACCTGAGGTCATTGTTTAGTGCAGTAACAGTACACCTGAGGTCATCGTTTAGTGCGGTAACAGAACACCTGAGGTCATTGTTTAGTGCAGTAACAGTACACCTGAGGTCATTGTTTAGTGCAAGAATTTGTTTTAGAAAAAGTTTGATATATTTACATCTCTGAATTTTGTTTGACTATAGTTAAAAGCCTTTGAAATGTCTTTGATCAGAAGATAGAGGAGCAGAAACGCTGGCTCGATGAGGAAATGGAGAAAGTTCTGGAGCAACGGCAAGGCCTAGAGGACCTGGAAGGAGAGCTGACCAAGAGAGAAGAGATCTTGGTCAAAAAGGAGGCCTTGCTTATGGAGCGCAGTGGCCTGGAGTCCAAAAGACTTTGCTCAAGCCAGGTCTTAAAGAACTTTCCTAATTTGCTGCATCTCACATCATCTACACCTATTTCATTTAATTAATCCTGTGATCGTTTTGCTCTGCAGGCTCTCAGTCAAGACCTGGTGACCCTTTCGAACCGAATCGAATCTCTAGAACGAGAGCTGGTTAAGAGGAATGGTCTCCTGTGGAGCAGCAGTGCTCACGATTCCCAGCACATCAGACAGGAGATCTCCAACCTCAGGCAGGAGAAAGAGAAGCTCTTTAAACAGAGGGTGGAATTGGATGACAAACTGAGACAGGGCAACCTGCTGTCTCCTGAGGTGGAAATCATGTTGTTTTTTTAATCAAATGAAAAGATGTTAGAATCCATCATGGTTGTGTTGCTAGAAATACAACAGTGAACACAAGTGCTCCCACAAAGATGTTTGTTTGCTTTAGACTTTACATCCATTTTGACGTTATTAGCATTACCATAGAAACAACTCTTTAAATGTGTTATGAGGAGGACATTAAGAGCTCAGAGTTGTCATCTTGTAATTACAGTAATTCTGACATGATGTGAATGCAGCATCAAAACACTTCAGCCAGTCTTGTTCATGCTGTAGAATATAACATTCTTAAGCTTTTTATAGTGCATGTTGCAGTTAACAAATATGAGTTCCTGATTTATAACTGATCTTGAAGTTGAAAGCTGTTATGTCACATAAAAGAAGGTTACACAGTTAAGAGGGAAGTTAAGAGGGTGTGTGTGTGTGTGTGTGTGTGTGTAATCTTCATAATATTATAATAATATTGTGCATTAGAACTTAACCAACCTGCAGCCATCAGAACCAGAATGTGGAAACCTTGACAATGCTTTTCAAAATATCCATTTACCATGAACCTGTACGGCAGCATTTAAAGGAGTCATATTTTGAAAGATGTCATTGTTTTGTGTATTGGGTGTAGTAGAATA
>JAZGTJ010019711.1:0-10761 GCA_036877575.1 Botia almorhae | reverse complement strand
GCCTCTGAGGATGAGCCTCTGAGGATGAGCCTCTGAGGATGAGCCTCTGAGGATGTGCCTCTGAGGATGTGCCTCTGAGGATGAGCCTCTGAGGATGAGCCTCTGAGGATGTGCCTCTGAGGATGTGCCTCTGAGGATGTGCCTCTGAGGATGTGCCTCTGAGGATGAGCCTCTGAGGATGTGCCTCTGAGGATGTGCCTCTGAGGATGTGCCTCTGAGGATGTGCCTCATTTGTCATAACTGGTGTGAATGAAAGGTGATGTCATTATGCACATTACTGCCTTATCCTGAGTTGAAATGGGTGTATCATTGTAGGTTAGTAATGGTAGGTTAGTAATGGTAGGTTAGGCTTACTTACGTAACATTAATTGTACTAATGATACAGCAACAAGAAACGGTGAAGAAACTTTAGAGGCTTTAGATGCTTTATTGTGGTACTTCAAAATCCTAAACATGTCACGAATCACTTTGTTTGTGTATTTTACAAGTTATTGATTTAATCGATGGGTAAGATGAACCATTACGCTTTAGATGAAGCTGTGTTTGCTCATTAGGGTGATTAAATGTGTTGGACACGCCGTTGGCCAAAGACACTCTCACCCCTCACGTTTGCTAGAGAGCCGATGCCAGGAAACTGCTTCATCTTCTCTCACTGCATATGGATCTGTGGAGCACCACAGTCTGTTGGTGAAGAGAAACCACAAATATCTCTGTTTATTTTACCTGGTGAAAGAATCAGATCGGTGATTGTTACACCTGAAATGTCTGTCTGTGCAGGTTTAGAACATTATGAATTATTATCTCAATATTATAATGTTATCAAAATGTCTCATTGTGTCATGATCTTGGATCTATGCTTGTATTTTGCACGTAAAGCCGAGGTTAAGGAAATGAATTCTGGGTAATAACTGTGAACCGGGTGTTTGTATCAGTGGGGGTCTTTTAACAGAAGACAAACAGTGTGCTTACTGAAGGAAACAATTTCCTTGTGTTCTTTTAAACGTATCACCCTTGCCTTTTATATTATTATACATAATCTTAGATTATATAATTGAGTATATATAGCACTGGGAATTCTGTACTGTGGCTAAAAATTCCACATCATAACTTTAAATTAGTCTATAATCAACACAAAGTTTGATAACCGTTACATTTGTGCCATTATTCATTTGCATTCTGCTTGTGTTATTTGCATTGTGGTTTTGGTTTTGTCTATTTATAAACTCCGTGTTTGTGGTTCGTTTTGATTGGCCGTCGCTGGTCTGACAGGTGATTGGACTTTGAACCTCTTTTTCAAAGATGCTGAGTGACACGTGTTTGTAGTAAATGTGAGGTAATTGTAGTTTATTTTGAGCACTGATACTTTAACACTTTCTCGGTTTTTAAAGGAGCAAGTATCACGGCCAAAGCGTTCAGCAAGTGTTGCTGCAGGTTCCTCGCACGGGACATCTGTAGTTTTTCATCTATATATGGTCAAAATTAGTTTGACGTCTTTTGTTGGCTTGTTTCTCACCGTCACGTCCATGTTCACGCCCTGATCTTTATGACGGCGCTTGTCAGAATGGAATGCAGAATGTCGCTCTGTTTCGCGCTGTATGTGAAGGGCACAGTGAGTTCTGGGAATGAATAGTCAATGGGTGTAGAATGACGGAGAACATATCCAAACCTCTGCACCACCCACAACCACGCCAGTCTCCTCAGTCATTTAACAATACAGCCGTAACCTCTCCGAGCCAGAAGGTGAGTGTGGAATGTGGGAGTGTGGAAATCCAGAGGTATTTTGATGTGTTGAAAACAGATGTTGCCGTGGCTACGCTACACGGATGACCTGTATTCGGTTTTACGACGCTAGTTGCAGCAACTCCCTGTCATCTCAGTAGACTGTTGAGTGGGATTTTAGCCAAAGTTAAGTTTTGAGGATTAGGAAATTTCAAATATCCACTGCAGTACGTTGGTGATTATTAGATCGCTGTGATATCACAGGCCCAAACTGTTAAAGGTAGGGTAGGCCATTTCAGAGAGGCTAGCAATAGCAAGCTAGCTTTGAAAGTATGAGATTCTGCCCTCTGTTCAGAGTGCTCTGCAAAGCCACGCCTCCTCCAGCACATGAACACACTCATGATGGAAGATTGCCTGTTGACAGGCAAGTAGGACGTCCTATCATCACATTCAGAACGAACGCAATGATTGGACGAACATTTTATAGTCCTGCACCTTCCACAGAAGATACATATTTATAGAAATATATTTAGACCACTTTACTTAGTGATGCTATCAGGATGTAAAGAGACTTTCAAGCAAAACATTTCTGAAAAAAATCAACTTATCCTGCCTTTAAGTGTCACGTGATCAGTGCGTGATCTGTTGACTGTGATGTCAAGATGGTGTAAATGACATAGAGTTTGTGTAATGAGGTGTTGAACATGGTAATGATGAAAGAGGAAGCAGACAGTGATGTATCTGCATCTCACACACGCTCAACAGACTCATCTCCGTTTTAATCATGTGAGCAAACAAAAACAAGACCGGACGTTTGGCCATGAGTGAGTAATATGGATTTAGTTCTTCAGTGGAGCTTCAGTGGGTGACACCCAGGGCCAACCGAGTGAACAGAGGAATGTATGGTGATGTTATCTGGAGGATAAGCTTAATTTAGTTAATATGTCATAAAGAAAAATGAAACATTTCTCATAATTTACTCACATTCATGTCATGCTAGGCATATAACTTTCTTTCCTCAGCCCGAACGCAATTTAGAGTTATATTAAATACTATCCTGACTCTTCCCAGCTTTATAATGGCAGTGAATGGTGCCTGAGATTTTGGAGAACAAAACCCAGTCATTTCTTCTTTTTTTTTTTAATTCAAAGAAGTTAGATAAGTGTGACACAGTATATTGCATCTCAAACGAATTTAAACTGCCTCGTGCCTAATTGTTTTGTAAATAATATGCGTGATCTCATAATAATTGGGAGAACACATGACATATTTCTAAAATTAATTGCGCTTATCATTATGTCACACATCAGGACTGTTTAAAATGAAGGAAAAATGTCTTTACGTGATATGAGTTTAAATCTCAGAAAAGATGGTGGCCGTGTTATTCATCACCTGCGAGGCTATTTGAGATGCGCTTTCTTTCATTTCTAAAGACACCTGACCCAGACTTTCTCATCCACACACTGAACAAACAGACTCTGTGTTACTCGTTTAGTGGTGTGGTTGCTTTGGTTTGGAACGTGTGGACTTGTATAAATATGTGGTTAGGCTGCTAGTTAAAAAAGTTAACGTCAGAGCAACCATTGTGTATTTCTTTGTGTTCACCATTTATAGTTCTCTCTCTTCACCCACCCGCCCACACACACACACACTGTTCAGTCCTCTGGTGTATGTGTTTGGCCAGTGTAAGTAGGTGATTCTTGGCTGGAATAAGCTGGAATGTGGACCAGATATTATGCCAACAGTCAATAGTCTAATTATTCTGTTCTAGATTAATTCAAATGCTCTAGAAATGCTCTAGATTTGTTCAGCTAAACTGTGTGTAAATCTGAAATCTATTCTCTGTCAAGGTGTAATACACGTTTGACGGAATAATAGACCACTAGTATTTAGGACACTTTGCAGGGTAATTAGCTTGCCTCTTCTTTTCAGACCTTATTTTGGGTGATACAAATGTTTAATAGCCATTAATACGGTACACACTGACCAGTGCTGCTTAGCGGACAAATGTTTTTATGTCATGGGGTCTGGATGTCTAAAAATGTGGAATATTTAATGCTAGGGTAGGCAGTTAAGGAGAGGCTAGCAATAGCAAGCTAGCCTTGAAAGCATAAGATCCTGCCCTCCCTTCAGAGTGCTCTCCAAAGCCACGCCTCCTCCAACACATGAACATATAGATAGTTTGACAGGCAAGTAGGACATCCTATCAGTACATTCGGACCGAATACAATCAATGGGTTGAACAGTTTTTGGTCTTGTGTCTTCCACAGAAGATATATAAATATCTAAATATATTTAGACCGCTATAGTGGTTGCTAACAGGATGTGAAGAGACTTTAAACCAGCATAACAAACGCATTGCTGGGTTGCTAATCAAATGCGCAGCTTTATGACATCGTTCGTGTTAATTATGTGCTTTAAAACGAAGAAATATAGTTTAATTTAAACCATCTAATGGTTTGATTTAGTATTCACTGTTCACTGCAGTTGTTATGTGGACAGTATAATTTGTAATGAAACATTAGATGCAGAAGGTTTTATTAAAGTCTCAGACTTTTGAATCTGGCTGTATGTTACAGTCTTACATGATCGGGGTATCTGTACTGGTTGAACGTTGCTTAGGCAGTCTGGAGGGTAGCGTGTCCTCTCTGTGGACGTGAGCACACAGAGGAACTCAGAACACAGCAGGCTGGACTCAAGAGCTCTCTGGACGGCTGCCATACCTGCCGAGCGTTTGCTGCATGCTAATGACCAATCTCAGCCTTCGGTCTGACTGCTGTGAAGTGACAAGGACTCTGTAACCTTACCTGACTGTAGTGCAGAGATCCAGAGATGCAGGGGATGTCGTATCTTATTAAAGCATTATTCTGTCACCCTGCAAAAACAATGCCTGAATCCTGCACGGTAAAGCCAGCGTTTGTGTACGTTTGTGGCGTGATGAAACATCAGTGATTGTCTGTCTGTTTTCAGTGGTGTCGTTACGTCTGATTGCACTTCGTGGAACGCTCGGGTTCGAAAGCTTTGAGTTTGAAGGACCTCCTTTGCAATCAAGTCAAACAGGCGTCCTCATTCGCATCTCGGGGGTGCTTTTGTCTCAGCCGTCTCCTAGGTGAACACGTCCCAGGTCACCAGACAGCACTCACCTGATTCTGGAGCATCAGCTCACCCGTTCCCCCGCAGTGGAACGCCCTGCTGATTCCCGCAGGGTCACTGCGTCTACACACCCGTCCCGTGGGGGGTGCAGCAGCATGTTAAATCTGTTGTACTATTTTAATCCTTTGATGATTTACCCCTGGTGCTCCAGCCAGCAGTGAGAAGAGTTTAAAGGGTTTAAATAGCAGCTACAATTGTTCCGTGTTCTACCACAGATTCTTACAGCTTTGTGTTACTGTACTCTCATGAAAGACCATCAAATGGACCTTAGATGGGCAGCATGACTGTGAATGAAAACCAGGCTGTGAGATGCAGGTTTACATTTGAAATGTTTTCGATCACGTCTAATTACCTCAAGCAAAAGTCGCATTTTTCATTTACCACTGTTTAGGGATATATGCAATGATGACTTGCTAAATAATGCGATATTTGAAACGGTGATGTCTTAAGTTCAATAGTAAAATCAATTCAAATTACATGATATATTTTAAGAAATATATTTTAAAACTGAACAGCCATGTTTAACTGTTACAGTAACATTTGCCTGCCAATCAGAGCTAATTATTCCCAAAGTCATTAATTGCTTTACAGATATAAGAATCATTAAGAGTTTGTAACTTGTACTGTGAAGGTTTTTTCTGTTAAAACAAAACTTTCTAGTGTTCTAGCTAAAGCTGCAGAAACTGCTTGCACGCTAACCACATTTGCCGGGAAAAGTATTTAAGAACATGAGTCAGATACTTAAGAAGTTTAAGTCTTAGGAAGTACAGTGATATAAGAACCCAAGAATTGCAAATACAGGAAAATACAAAATCAGATGATTCCATAAAGACGATACGGATCAACAAATGATTACACGCTTCTTTGATTGCAGCCGACATTAGAGGATGCAGAGTTATGAGTTCTTTTAAAGAGTTTTTATTGTTTTATGAGTTCTTTTGAAGAATTTGGTCCGAATGCAATGATTGGACGTCCTACTTGCCTGTCAGACTATGTATGTGTTCATGTGTATTGGAGGAGGCGTGGCTTTGGCGATCGCTCTGAATGGAGGGTGGGGTCTCATGCTTTCAAAGTTAGCTTGCTATCGCTAGCATCTCTAAAATTTACCGTAACTTGAACAGTTTCATATAAGGTTCTTCCAAGATCTCTGGCAAGTCCTACACAAGTATTATCTCAAGCACAGAGAGACATGTAGATTCACACAATCTTCATAAGGACAGATGCAGGGGTGGAGGCCTGGATATCAATCATAAACACCACTGATCACAGATCCATCATCATCTCCTCCACTGTATTCACACCCTCATGAGTGGCTCATGTTCTCCTCCTCACAGACACAGAGCGAAGCACCTCGAGAAAGGTGACCGTGTGGAGTCCATGTTTAACCTCCTCAAACAGCCTGTTCTTTATAAAGCATTAAACGCTGATCAGCGCTTTGGCACGGGGCCTGACCGCTTGCATGAGTGCGGTAGAGAAGAGCGACAAAGATTTGGACAAGAGCGTTTCCATTAATTCACTTACGGAGCTGTAGAGACCAGCTTCAGTCTGTTCTGTAGTCAATACAGGACTCGACAAGAGTGTGTGAACATGTAAACGCCCCACAATCCCTTGGGGCAAGTCTGAGCTAGCTGTGACCAGAGAAAGGAACAAATGTTTCACATAACATGAAAAGTCATGTAAACATCAATCTATTGTGAAATTATTATTATTTACTATAAGTGTTTATGAAAACTCTTTCTGTATCATTAAATGTTTTTCTAATTCATTGGCAGCCATGAAGCATCACTGAAGGTCGTACATCTAAAGAAATACATGTATGGGCTTCTGTTTTGGCCATTAACAGTTTGAGATTATTGTACTCTGGAAACTCAGCTATGATAAAGTTCTGGCATAAATTCAAGCGTCTCTGAGGGCCACGTACTGGAAAAGTTCGGTTCCAGAACAGTTCAGTTTCAGCCCTAATCTGGAACTGAACTAAACACCTGAAAATCAGGATCTTCAGGATGACTTGAGCATTACAGGCAGGTGTGTTTGGTTAGGGTTGGGTCTCTGCAGGACAGTGGCTCTATAGGAGCCTGTCATATACGCTTATCCTGCTGCAGTTGCATGAGTCGACCAGCAGGTGGGGCCAGAAGATGCTGTCTCACTGCATGCAACGAAGGCCGTGTTACCCATAATTCAGTGCAGACTTTGCATACTGTTTCAAAGTGTCTGTCAGATGCTCTCATGATGTGTGTCATCTTGTCAAATATACATCCATCATGCATTGGAAAGTTTAACCTATTTTAAATCTTTTTTGCAGCCTCATGTCATAATGTTTCATTTTGAAACGCAGATTTGCATAAAAACAACCAAACAATACAATATTACACAAGAGGCATGTTTGAAAATATTAAACTCTGCATACATTACATCAGAATATCTGTTGCCGTGTGGGTCAGTGTCTTAATATATTCCCTTACACTAGACAGGGTAGATGCTCTTTCTTGTCTTGGGGCTGATGTCAGAAACACAGGGCAGCGTGGGTAATGTGCTAGCCCGCTGCGCTTCAGTTGCTGCTAGGCAGCGTGGGTATTGTAGTGCGTCTCTAGTGACTTACGTGCAGCAGGAGTCATCCATTAATAGTCCTCTGGATGTGTTTTGGGAGCGGCAAACGTACAGCCCTCTTACAAGAGAAACATAATCACTTTCTGACCCTGATGTTAATGAGTCTTTACAGACCGTGTTTAAAGACAGCAAGAAGACCTTGTACACTTTAAAAAACATGAGCTGTTTTTGGTCGTGTGTTTGTGTTCTGAACACATCACGCACCCTCGTTCCCTATGATGTGAGTCAGTGTACTGGGAACACAAATTCAGGCACTAACAGGGGCTTTGAGCCACTAAACAATCAATGTTGATGACTCAGTTACCTGTGAGCTGATCAGGATGCTGCATTAAATCATAGCTGATGTTCATCAGTAACTGTGTGACAGATCCAGTATTCTTCTGCTGTATCATTTGTTTATTGTGCATCTTTGTTGTAGCTGACAGACAGTGTTGTGCTATTGTGAAATATGGACTTATCCTGCTTGTTTGAGAATAAAGAAAACAGTACCTGTGCAGTGAATATTGTCCTGCCGGTGCTCACTGGTTTTTATGGTGCATTCTGGGTAAAGAAGGAAGGTTTTAGTGCACTTGGTAAGATTTCCACATCAGAACAACTCCAGCTGACCGACTTAGGTTGTGATAACGTTTCCCTAATGTTATCATTAAGTAACCGTTAAGTTACAAATTCGTAAATTGCAAATTTGTTTTGAAAGTTTTAGGATCGATCCAGTTGTTGTCAAACAGATGTTGTTTATAACGAACATTTTTTAAACATTCCACTTGCTACTTAAAAATAAAGTTTTTGATATAATATGTAACATTATAAAAAAGTTCTACTAACGTTACTGCAAGAACATTTTTGATAACTTTGAGAGGACCTTGAGATAATGTTGCCCAATGTTCTAAAAACATTCTCTGTTAACTGGGAAGCATAGAAATTGTTCACCTTTTAGTTTGTTTACTTCTTATATTGTGGAGCAGACTGAGATGTATCCAGACACTTAATAGTACTTAATAGTACACACTTAATAGTGGGTGACATTCTCACGGAAACCCTGCATGAGCATCTAAACTGTTTCATCCGGTTGTCATGGCTATAAGGATGTTGCTGGTCATCTTTAACTGCAGTGTGTTTGTGTGTGTTGCAGTGAGGTTGTTCTGTGTTTCTGTGAGCTCTACTGTCATGGCTGACACCGAGGACCCCCTTTAGACCTCAGCGTCTCGCGGCACCTCGTCTCCGTAACCGGGTGAAACCAAATCCGTACGGCGAGATTCATCCGGAAATCTTTCCCAGCTCAAGCTACGTATCATAGAACTTCAGATTCCGAGAGGACCGGTGACATCACTCATGAACTCATCAAACACACCAGGTACACGTTTCCTCTTGTGTTATCAGTCACTCTCTGCAACACTGATTTCTCCACAAGAAGAAAAACGCATGGAATGTGCGCAGATTTCCTCAGAATTTTAACATCTGTCATTCATAGATGCAGTTATCAGTAAAAGTGTAGTAAACCAGTTTTGCTCTTTAAGGCTGCAGTCCGTAACTTTTGCCTCTCTGCCGCCATCTCTGTTAGAAACATAAAACTGCAGGTTACTTTATTTTTTTACGTATGTTAAAGTCAAATGAATCCAAACAGCCATTTCCTTGGAAAAAGGACCCGACAGCTCTTTTTATTATAAACTTCCTGAATCAGGTTAAGATAAAGAGACAGTTTTGAACACTGATCTGTATGACGTATTTGCTTAATAAGTGATTTTTGTTTGTTTTTAACCAAAAAAAGTTACGGATTGTAGCTTTAAATAGTTAGTCATAAATAATCATTTATTCAGAGTTCTTAAGAGCGACACAGAAATGCTGAACGGCTGGAGATTGTTTCTGAGCCCACAGGATGAGCTACATAGAGAAAATATCTGCATTGTCTGATTCTGATTAAAAGGTTAAGTGTGTAATTTCTGATTTCAGCCGCATCAGACAGAACTTTAATCTTTGTAATCTTTTGTCTGATGGTTTGACTCCATCAGTGCTGTGAGGTTGGGGGCGGGGCTATGTGTTTAGAGATGGGGAGTGTTTGGAACACAGCCATTAGTATTGCAATTCGATGTGGTGACGCAGGTAGCACCGATAATTACACACTTCACCTTCATTTTCCTGGTGTGACACTGGCTCTGCTTTTAAAACATCTGATGTGTGGTTCTATTTGAGGCAATGTGCACTGCAAAGCAAAAACATGATTTGTGCATTATCCAGCCCCTCGTATAGAGAAAATACATGTTTGTATTGTTGTCTTGCTGATTCCTGTGTGACGTATGAGGATGAAAGCTAAGAGAGTCTCTTTGTTCCGGCATATTGAGTTCAGTACGGCTGCTCATGAATGTGTTTTCTCAGTTCTCTTAAATTCGATTTGTTTTCAAAAGTAACACGAGGTCTGATGTAAAATCTAGCGAGGCAGCATTTTAAAGTTTCATAGACGCGCTGCTGACGTGAAGGTCGGTTCAGAAACATTTTAATGACGCCTCCTAAGACGACTTGTTTTGGCTGAACTCTAAGGCAGCATCTTTTGTATGCTTTGCAGCAAAGTCAATCCCAGAATGCAGTGCGTTGGTTATTGATAGAGTTCATTCAATGGCAAAAACTAGCTGTGAAAAATGTTCTGTTTTACATAATACTTGTAACATGCTAACATGCCAAACTGTGGGAAATCATTGTGAGTCGAGTCTCTTGTGCAGATTGCGGTTTGAGTTGTGCACGCAGATAAGAAACTGCACATCAGTTTCTTATCGATATGATATTGCCTTAGAAGACAGTTTGTTGCCTGTTAGATATTAGGTTTCGGATCATCATGTCTTTTGTCATAAGCATAAGTCCTCATTTAAATTCAATTCTTTTTTTATTCGTTATTTTTAAAATCCCCACTGCAGTTATTAACACGGCATTGATGGAAACTATTAGCATTGTGTTTGCAAACAAACAGTTAGCGTGACGCTATTTAAATCTATTTGTTGTTTTGTTTGCGCAAGCTGCCTCGTAGCTCTAGCGATTACAAATCACGTTTCACAGACGTTTGGTCTGTCAGTAAGCTAGTAACCTGTGGTTGTGGTTGTGTACGTAACTGTGTGTAATTGTTTTGTGTCAGGTGCAGCTCAGCCAGGGTTCGGTGGTTTGTTGTTCACATACGGAAGTCTTTCCTCGCAGCCTGTGGATTTTGTTTGTCTTCCTGCCTCGACATTTCACCCTCACCTCCTTCTCTTCCCAGCATCTTTTCTACCTGCTTTTTGCCCCCGTAGCTCATACCTTTGG
>JAZGTJ010019710.1:0-10762 GCA_036877575.1 Botia almorhae | reverse complement strand
TAGCTGTTCACTCACTGGTCACGTCCAGCACTGTTGGGATGTGTACATTGCTAGATGTACATGTGGTACCTGTTCATGTAGGAAGGCCTGTTTTTTCCCTATTTCCTTTAATAAATTCTCCTGCTGTGCCTTGTGTCTCTCTGCCGCGCTCGCACTCCTCCACAGCAGTTATTTTGTCCTGAAGCCAGTGGTGATATTAAGAAGCATTTAAGAGGTCTGGCTGTTACAGTGTTTGTTAAAGATCAAACAGCAAGAGGTCTTCTGCACACTTAAGAACTTCAAACCTACAGTGTGACTCTGCTTAGCTGCGGCAATGATGCTAAACATCCAGTTCTTGTGAAGTCCTGTTACTGTAAATTACTATTCAGATTCTGGTCATATGTGCCTTTTGTTTTGTTCTAAGCATGTTAAATACCTGCAGTGCTCTAATTAAGATCAGGCCTGTATTTAAAACAGAAACAAGATTTTGTAAACCATGCCGACCAATATATTCAATCTTTAGGCATGTCAGACTTTTTTTAGCACTTTTAATAAAACTGTTTGCAACTAGTGCTCAGAGGTTTGTGGTTTATCTTTAGAAGACATCTGAGACAAAGGGCCTCCTCTCTCGCTCGCTCGCTCTCTCTCTCTCCACTATGTGACATCTGTTATTTAGGGTGGGCTGTTTCTCAGGAATGGGCAACAATAACTGTGTTTCCACCCTGCAAGCAAAACATTGTCCTGCTCATTCCTGAATGCATATAATTAAGTTTTAACAGAACGCTGCTGTTGTTTTATCTGTGGCATGTTTGAAGACTCACATTTAGTGACTCTGCATTGGTGTGCACTCTGCATTGGTGTGCACTCTGCATTGGTGTGCACTCTGCATTAGTGTGCACTCTGCATTGGTGTGCACTCTGCATTAGTGTGCACTCTGCATTAGTGTGCACTCTGCATTAGTGTGCACTCTGCATTAGTGTGCACTCTGCATTAGTGTGCACTCTGCATTAGTGTGCACTCTGTATGACACATCACAGATTAGGTTTGTCAATTGTAGGAACATTCTCATCCTGGTCAATAAATGGTGCTAGAGAAAGCTTTGTTTATTTGTCTTGCTGTTTCTTCTCTTGATTTTATCGACTGTTTTTCATTGCTACATGATGTGCACACCGAATGACAGGCCGTCAGATAAATAGTTTATCATGGTGTCTTTGACTAACTGTTTGTTACACACAAAAATGTTTAACTGTAAGAAAGTGCATGAATATAGCTGATGTGTTTTTCAGCTCCACCTCTCTCATCATTCCCACTTTCTCACTTCTCACCTTTTCACTGTTTTCTGCTCACATTGCTCATCTCCGCTGTGTGTGTGTGTCAGTGTTTGGATGGATTTCTGCTAAATGGGCTCTTTCAGCCTCAATCTCAGATGTGTTTTCCTTTAAACGCAGTCGATAGCAAAAGCAGCACTGACCCCTCCAAGCTTTTTATTTCCTTTTGTTTACTCTCTGACTTTACTAATCTATTTCTGCTGCTGTAGTGCCTCTTAAGTGCAGATTTTTCTAGAGCACCATTCTCTCTCTCTTTGTCCTGCTGTGTGTAATTGAGTGTTATAGTGAATCTTGTTCTGCAAACATTATATGTGTTTAATCTTTGTTGTTGTCCATGTTAGAGGAACTTTAGGGTTGTGTGAGGTACCAGATTCACAGTGTTAACTCCATGTGTGAACCAGTGGATGACCGATATATCCAATATAATATTTTTTATTGGCTGATACATGAACAACGACTAACATCTTGGCACCTTTGCATGTCAACACACACGTGCCTGCAAACATGCTGTGTACTGTTCTTCAGCAGTTCTAACGGCGCAGACATTTAAATAATTCAGTGCTTTAAGCTCAGTCTGTAAATAAACCACACACACTCACTGCAGCTGTGTGTTTAAAACAACACAATACAGTTTTAAACACAAAAACAAACATAGTTAATACATACTTCTCAGTCATGAGTCTGCATTGGTGCTTGGTGTTATGTTGAAAGTTTGGCATGAATTTGCAATGATTTTGATGGTGGTGTAAGTTTAAGCTGTTTTGTTTATTAGAATGCTTTTAATTTGTGTTTTTAGCACTGAGTTTCTATTATTACAGTAGTTTAATGGTCCTTTCTTTTTGTATTAACCTGTGATTGGGGTTACATTAAGATGTTTTAGCTGATTTAAACTGTAGAGTTGAACTCATTTTGCACTTCATCATACAATGATGTCAGACCACAGTTCAGTGTCTGTCAGGAATGCAGCAACACCCACACGAACATGCCACTACCCACCTCACCCCCATCCCTGACCCCTTTAAAAGCCCTGCATTCTTCTTTATATCTGACCCCCATTCTCTCTCTGCCTCACTCTCTTTGTCTTTGTGGCTTTTGTGTTTGTCAAAGGTTCAGAGAGTGTCTGGCGATGATGTGGTGATGAGTATTTGTTGTCATGGTTTACTCTTGAAGTCACCTCGCTGCGCACGCTGAGCGGAATTTGATGGCGTTTAATTGGTCACATTGGTTTCTTTATTTTAAGTAAGCCACAGTTTATTATTTTATCGTTAATCCCTGATGAGTAATTATTACATTTTGCACATCACAAGAAAACAATGTGTGAATGAATGAATGAATATTTCTATTAAGTTAATCCACCCACAGTCTCGCCCTGTCAGTGTCCCTCAGTGTCGATCTCTAATGTTTATCACGCTCGGAGAATGTCATTCATCCAGTTGGATGATGTGGGATTGTACATATTTCTGTACCCGTGACCTGCTCACTCCCTCTCGCGCCCTTCATCTCTCCTCAGGCGGGTTTCTGGGCCTGCAGCTGGCCGCCATACAGGAGATTTCTCACTGAGACTTGTTGGCTCTCAGAGTAGATGAACAGGTTGTGCCAGACCGACAGAGACAAAAGAACCGGGCCAAATCTTTCTGTCGGCTGCTCTGCACACACACACACACACACACACACACACACACACACACACACACACAGTGAGTTGGGCAACACTCAGGTGGGTGTTTAGATATACTGAGAGGAGCTGAGATTATTGATTCTGAATAAACTGACTTTTAAACTGCAGTTTTGTACTGTCCAGACAGTAATGTGTAGTTGTAGTGCCTAAACTATGCCAATTCTTGAATTTTAAAATATTTTAAAATATTCTAGTTTAATGTGTAGAGGTGAGTAGAAGTAATTCATTCGTAGCTTGACTTCCTGAAAAGTCAAATGTAAACACTGTGACTTTCAAAACATTGGTCTGTTTGAACATGTCAACTTCTGGCTCAGCCGATGGTGTTCGGGGCTATAGACAGGGTTGGGATATAGACAGAAGGGTTGGGCCAGTAGATGTTTTCTGGAAACATGTTTGAAGGCGCGTATGTAATTTTCAAAACAATAATAAAGGCAAAGCTTGATGATGCTGTGAAAGAGTGTGTGGAACAGTGAGAGATTCATCTTCACCATTCAAAAATGAAAGAAATTCACGACTCATTTATAGATGACGTCATGAATACAAGTTGTATTGCTTGTTTGTTTAATGTATGTTAATGTTAAAGGGTCATGAGTAATCATGAGGTCATGAGAGAGCATGTGGTACAACCACTGCTTCCACTTTGTCTACATGTGTTGCCATGGTTTCTATGGCGGTACAAACCTGGGATAACACAGATATTACGACATACATACATATTAGTAGATACATAGTAGTAGATTTTGCAAGCCCTGAAGTGTACAATTTGTTTTACCTGTTTAATGATCTGCTAGGCCAGGTGTCTCCAATGCATGTTCCTGGATATCCACAGACCTGCAGAGTTTCTCTTGTTCAGTTTCTCTTGATTCTCTTGTTGAAGTGTGCTTAGTTAGGGTTGGAGTCAGTATCTGACCAGTGTATATAGTGCTGGTCTGTGGACCTCACTGGATTCTAGTGAGGTGTGGACCTCTAGTGAGGTGTGCTAGGCAAAAAGCTTAAATATGGTGCCTGATTAAAGCACATCTGTCCTCGATGATTGAAAGGGTCAATCGTGCCTGTAGCAGAAAGACTGCAGGACAGTTTAAGTGCTGGTTTGATACTGGTCAAGTTTGATACTAGTCTATGGTTTTGGCTCGTGGGAGTCATCATTTATTTTAGTATGTCTGGGTAAAACAGTGAGTTGACAAATTACAATAAACCTTTAGTAATGAATGCTGTACTGCAGATTAAAACATTTCCTATAAGTAACATCAAACATGTTCTGTGCCAAATGTGTCACGCTGTCAAAACCTGTGAGCTTTATCATCACAGATAACACGTTCAGAAATCTGAGCCCCTAAACCATATACACGAGTGACGGCAGTCAAATCAAATGTCTCTCATGTTGGGCGTCAGTCTGTACAGCTGAGGGATTTGTCTGTGTCTGTAACTACAGGTGGTGAGCACTTGCACCTGCCACCAGGAGTCAGGGATGCAGTCAAGCTGGTCTGTCTGGTTGGGTCACTGTTTGGAGGTCTCAGAGTCAGTTGGTTTATCGCTGGTGGTACTTCTGCATGTTGCAGGTCTGCTGGTTGAAAACTGGTGACCACAAACCACACACATTTTCCCACACTGTCATTGTAAACTGTAACATTGACTGGTGGTTTAGGTCAAGCATCACGTTTCTGTTGCTTGTACTTGATCTCAGTGATTAAATTGTTACTTGAATCTCATCATCACGCTGCATGTTAAGATGAGCTGTAGTTGTTCTAGAGCAGTGATCATAAATCAAGAACCCATCAGAACAACTGCATTCTGCCTTCACATGAGTGAGACCATCTCCACACCTAATATCTGGAGTCAATGTTAATATCATGTTATTATTTACAGTCTTCAAACATCAATGTGTGTTTGTAGTCATGTAATAATTCATACGAACTCATCATCTGTAACCTTCTTAATATTCAGTTTTGATTCATTTAAGTTTATACATCATGGCAGTACATAAAGTATTACAAATAGACACAGACTCATGATGTGAAAAACACATTCAGCCTGTCAGTTTATCATTGGCTGTTTGTGTGATTGATGTTGTGTGCCTGTGTTGTGCCTGTGTTGAGCCTGTGTTGGGCTGTATCACTCTGTGTTCAGCACTGCTCCGCTTGCCTGTTTTTAAAGGTGACGAGTATGTTTTATTAAAAGAACTTTACACAGCATTTCTGTGAAATGTCTAGTGTGTGTGTCTCTCTCTCTCTCTCTCACACACACACGCACACACACACACAGATGTGCATGCTGTAATTTATGCTCCATTGAGTGTGTGTGGCAGTCGCTCACTGAAAGCAGGAAACGGGAAACAGAGAGAGCAGACAGAATCGTTTCCCTTTCTGGTTTCTTCTCTCTCCTCAGGAATGTTAACAGACTGAACCCTGACAGTACCAGTCACTGAAGCAGGGCATTGTGGGTAACTGAGGGTGCATCCCGTAATCCCAATAAGTTAGCTGACATGACAGAAGGTTTGTGGTGAAGTACACTTTGGTGATTGTAATGAGAGAACTATCACAAATGCCTAGGAAGGACTTCTGCAGTTGAAAGAATAAATACAGGCTGAGGGATTTTTCACACACACACAAACACACGGTTGGTTGTATGGTTTCCTCTCCTTGTTGGTCCAACAGTTAAAGGTTAAAGGTTTGTGTTGGTTTCATGTTGAGGTCAGTGTAGATATGAGCGGTTATGTGTGATATTTTTGTGTATTTTGTTTGTGTAGATCGCACGTGAAGGGCAGAAAACTCTTAAAACTGAGCTTGTAGAAGCTTATGGAGCTGCAGATGAAGGTTTGCAGTGGGGGTGAGGGGGCTTTTGCACCTCTTTAGGGGGTAAAAGGCTTTGGGAGCTGTCAAGTATTAATGGTGTAAGTGTAAACACACCTGTTTATTTCTTCTGCTCACCCTTTAATTTACCATGGTAAAAATAGTATACCATGGTGTTAACTACCACTTTCATAAAAACAAAACGGCTTTTATATTGATTTGATATGATCATATATTAATCTGTTATGATCTTACAGTCAAACAGTCTGTAGAATGTCTGCTGTGTGTAACAGTGTTTTCTACACAAGGCACATAGTAATATAAAAACTGATCAAAATGACAGCATGCTTCACAACCTCATAAAAAAGATTTAGTCTGAATCACTCACAGAAGTCATAGATGAAAATGAACGAAGCACACATTGCATTCTGGGATGCAGTGTTTTTGCAGTATGATTTTTGCCTTAGTAGGTGCAAACATGTATTTTGTGTGCTGTGTGCTTTAAAAAACAACCAGTATGCAATTCCAAGCATATCGTAGGTTTTTGTGTGGTTATTTTTATAGGAATATTATTGTTTGTCTGTAGTGCTCCTGTTTGTGTGTGCGTTTATGCATGTACCATCTCGTCTGTGTGTATGTCATGTGTATATACTCATGTCTCTCTCTCTCTCTCTCTATTGGAGAGGCGAGTGCTGTAACTGATATGCCACAGGTAATAAATCAGCTGGCAGCCCCTGCCACCTCTCGTCATTATCTGAGGAGACAGGCTCAGCCTGCAGTGTGTGGGAATTTATGCTCTGTGAGAACTTGTGAGAAGATTCACGAATAACAGACTCCTCGGGCGGTTGTGGGAAAAATGGGGAATGAATTGAGTTTCATATTAACTCGTGTTGCTTATGTTGAAATATACTTCACCTTCCAGCACTGTTTATGGATCTGTTTCTAGACTAAATCACGTGAAATGTTTCAGCTAGAATCATTTAATCTGATCTCTGCTTTGATATAAATGAGTGATATAAATAAGACCAGTGATGATAGCAGCTGCATAGAGCACCAAATGGCCAGCAGCTCAGTCAGACATCTGTACTGTATGGATTCATTGACTGATGTCAGATAACTGGGCGCAGATCATCTGAAACGTGTTGACTCCACCGTGAAACCACAGCATCTGAAATATGAACAGAACAGTTTAGAGAATGTTATTATTATTGACCAAATACCATGATTACTACATAACTCTGCTAATTTGTCATTAGCCATAATTAAAAAAGACATGATAAAGAGTCTTTTATCTTTATTCATAATTATTTATGATTAAGTGTTTCACTTTACATGATCTTAACTTCTGAGTGGGGATATTATGATAATAGCTCATCTCTGAGGTGTGAAGTGGAATTGGAATGATTCTGATTGGCTGGTGCTGTGCTGAGGTTCAGATGAATATTTTCCCGTTTATTTTCTCTGTGTTTCTGGTGATCTGCAGAGTGATGGCGCTTCCCATCATCTCGTCCTTAGGGGATGATGGACAGATAAGAAAGCCCTCCATCACCCACTCAGGAAAAGAGCAATGGAGATAAGACATGGGCAAAGAAAAGGACAGGGGAAGAAAAAACATTCCTCCTCTTTCCATCTCTTCTATCGGCACTGTATGGTTTATTTGATCTCAAACAGTTTTCATTTGCCTTGGTTCCTGAAGGTCTGTTTTGTTCTGTCTCCATTTTCCCCTCTTTTTGTCTCTGTGCTAAACCTGTAAATACTTCCAGTAGAAATGGTCAAGGTGAACTTGGATTTGATCTTTCCATTACCAGAAGAATTGGGGGTTTAAAAGTGATTTTACACTGATAACCAAGCAATCATTTAGCAGAAGCTTTTATCCAGCACACTAAAGCACATAGTCATTTAGAAGATGCTTTTAACTACAGTGGTGCATTACAAACA
Source organism: Botia almorhae (assembly GCA_036877575.1). Taxonomy (NCBI): domain Eukaryota; kingdom Metazoa; phylum Chordata; class Actinopteri; order Cypriniformes; family Botiidae; genus Botia; species Botia almorhae. The sequence continues at coordinate 3,050 of JAZGTJ010019710.1, read as the reverse complement.
AACACTTACAGGTTGAGTTTCGCTAGAGTGCATGTACTGTCTTGCTGGTTACAGAGTTCGAACCAACAACCTTTGAGTGTTCAGTTCAATTCTTTATTCACTGGACCTTTACTAACATACTTATGAATGCTGAAACTGAAAGCGGCTGTAAGGGTGTTATCAGTTATTAGTTCCATGTGTTGACATGAAGCCTGAACAGAACATTGCCACAAGACCACAGAATATTGTGTCATATTTGTTTTTGGTAGAATGTGTTGTCCATATTATTGTCAGAATCTTTTGTGTGTACTGCAAAATACCTGTTCTCAGATCAGAGTTAAGAACAAAACTGTCTTTGAGAAATGATGTGTAATCATTAGAATGTGTTCCATTTGCACTCATAATGTGTTTCTTTTTACCCTGCAGGAGCCCTGGACGCAGAATTGAGGTGGATGACTGTTTTAGGAGGCAAGAAAACATTGGATCAATAAGGGCTCTTGTGCTTCTGTTTATTGTTAGAGTACATTCTGAAGTCTAATAGTGTGGGCCACCACTGCCCTTACATGAGGAACGGTGCAGATATGTGGCCTCAATGGGGACTGCATTGTGTTGTTAGCCCAGGGACACTCTTGCTGCTTGGGCTGCTGTCTATCTCTATATCCCCTCAACTTTCTGGAGGAGCCCCAGAACCATTGAAATCCTTTTCTCCACCTGACTGGGGTCTTACACATTTAGCCATCCACAACAAGACAGGAGATGTGTATGTTGGTGCAGTGAACTGGATCTACAAGCTCTCAAGCAACTTGACCAAGTTGAGGAGTCATATGACGGGTCCAGTGGTAGACAACGAGAAATGCTATCCACCTCCAAGTGTACAGCTGTGCCCACATGACCTTGCCCCAAACAGCAATGTGAACAAGCTTCTGCTAATAGACTATCCCCAAAATCGTCTTATTGCTTGTGGAAGCACCTCACAAGGCATTTGTCAATTTCTGCGTTTGGATGATCTTTTCAAGCTTGGTGAACCACACCACCGTAAAGAGCACTACCTCTCCAGCGTCAGTGAGTCGGGAACCATGTCTGGAGTCATCATCTCAGAGGGCCTTACCAGCAAGCTTTTCATTGGAACACCCATTGATGGAAAATCAGAGTACTTCCCAACTCTTTCCAGTCGTAAGTTGATGGCAAATGAGGAAGATGCTGACATGTTTAGCTTTGTCCATCAAGATGAATTTGTCTCTTCCCAGTTGAAGATTCCCTCAGACACCCTGTCTAAATTCCCGGCATTTGACATCTACTACATATACAGCTTTAGCAGTGAACAGTTTGTCTACTACCTGACCTTGCAGCTGGATACCCAGCTAACTTCTCCTGACGCAAGTGGGGAACAGTTCTTCACCTCTAAGATTGTCAGACTCTGTATTGATGATCCCAGGTTCTACTCATATGTGGAATTCCCCATCGGATGCACCAAGGATGGCGTAGAATATCGTCTAATCCAAGATGCCTTCTTGAGCAAACCTGGAAGGCAACTTGCAAACTCTCTGGGAGTGTCTGAGCAGGAGGATATTTTGTTTGCGGTCTTCTCACAAGGCCAGAAGAACCGGGCCAAACCCCCTAAAGAATCGGCACTTTGCTTGTTTACCCTAACAAGGATAAAGGAGAAGATTAAAGAAAGGATTCAGTCATGCTATAGAGGAGAGGGCAAGCTGTCCTTGCCCTGGCTACTTAACAAGGAGCTGCCCTGCATCAACTCGGTAAGTCAACTGTTTCATGGCAGGCCATCAAAAAACACTGCATACCAACAACAATTGATTTATTAAGGTGGATGGATTAGTGTGCTTTGGTTATGTGCCCTGAAAGAGTTCAGCTGAGTTTAAAGTGAAAAAATTCTAAATGAGACCAAGGTTGGACAACAGGGAACATTTCCCCCTTTTTATTTTTTACATTTAAATTCAATTTAACAAGAGCGTCATTAATATTACCTTGTGTCTATTAGAGAACCTCATTACAATGTTCTAGAATATAGATATCACAGTCAGGCACTCCATAACCTGGTGTCCAGATACTTTCAGTGTCCCATTTCCTGTTTGCTTTGTGTCCTGTCTTTCTGTCCAGCTGTCTTTCTGTCCAGCTGTCTTTCTCTCGAGTGCTTTCATTATTCAGTCAGACAGGAGCATCATTAGCAGAGCTGAGTAAATTTCATGAGTTATTTTCTTGCTCATGCTTTCTAATTCGTTTAGCAAGTCCTGATCACATCTTCTCCGCCATCATGGTCCTCTGGGACCAGGGCCTGCTCTTCGTTCTGTTTCGCTCACTCTCTTAATCTCTCTCTCCTCATTCATCTCTGTTCATCTCACTCGCCCATTATTTCTCTGGGCTTTCATTTAAGCAAGCACTTTGAGATAAAGAGGCCCTTTCTATTTTTTCATCTCATTCCAAATCAGTTTGATCTTTTTCTGTCTCGTAATATTCAAAATCTATCAGCTGAGCTTTTAAAGGGTGAATTGATAGAGAAAGAGAAAAGAAAGCTGTTTTTGTGGAACGGGGACATTCAGAGTCAATGTGTGACGTCTGAACAGCTCAATGTAGCAACTTCCAGAAATGTTGTTAAAATAGAAAGAGTACAGGTTGTCTTTTTCAAATTCATTTCACTTAAAGGAATACAAACGCCCAAAAATGATCCATTTCAGTTCAAATTGATGGTCAGTCACTTGTATGGTAGACATTCTGCAAGATAAAACCTTTTGTGTTGTATGCAAGCAAAGATCAATGTTGTTGTTTTCCATGTTAACACCAACAGATGTTCCAAGCTGTTTTAATGGATATTAGGAATGTAGCGATATTAGGGCTGGGCGATATGGCCTAAAAATAAAATAAAATTTTTACAAAAAAATCGATTTACGATTTAAATCGATTTTTTTCCCCCTTACTTAAAATCAATCTGCAGATGACAAAGAAATTGAAGAAACAAGTTTTAACTTTATTTTGTTTTGAACCCCGGCTTCTCCACAGTATATATGGGCACCATATCCTTTGCGATACACATTGCGACAGCATCCGTGATCGCT
>JAZGTJ010019709.1:0-10762 GCA_036877575.1 Botia almorhae | reverse complement strand
GAAGATATCTTGAGTGACACAGACAGTAATTAGTTATTATATTAAGTATGTAGGGTGGAAAATGAACAGGCCCGTTCATCTTGGCTTTGGTCATGGCTCTGAGCGCTGCCTTTTCATAGCATATAGAGCTGTGGGATGTATTCAGTTCATGATAAATAAGTCATCTAGGATTGTTTTCTGGAGCATGACAAAGTGAATCTGCTTTCTCATAGCTAATGTATACGGAATGCAGGACGAGTCACTCAGAAACCACAAGGACATTTGAGTGTCTGCGGCTGAATGCTCCCCTAGGAGCAGCGCACCATACACTACATCACTGTGACATGAAGAGGAAAACATACAGTATACATACTATACAAGCCGCGAGGTGTTCGCCACAGAATCTATTAACCTTTGAGCTTAAAGACATCAAATGCCATTTTTCAGGTATCAGCAGCTCCTCATTCCACATTAAACTTTTCAAGTGTTAATGAAACAAGCAAATCCTGTGTAATCTTATAATTCGCTATTCCGATAACATAGCATGCAACAAAACAGATCTTCATAAAACGGAGGTTTAAAAGATCAACAGTTACCTAATAAATGTGAGAGCACGCACAGTTTGATGCCGCACGGCTATCTATTTTTGGATCAAAACAGTTCTTGATGTTCAGCTAGCTATTAATTAAACATGGCCCCGTATCATATTTTAGTATGTACTGTGCTGCACGGAAGATTCATTTCCTCCACAGTCTCCCTCACGGTCCTGCAAGAGAGAAGTACAGCACTTTGGAGTCTAATCAGGAAAGCGAAAACAAAAGGGGAACTAATTATCCCAAGTCCTCAAGGATCCAGGTTTGCTCTGGGAGTTTGTGTTTCTCAGAGCTTAAGTAGCCAAAACAGCTAAATATTGTGATAACCTCTTAACCAATGATAGATGATTTCCCTGTTTGCAAACACGGGCCACTGGTTGCTGCTGTTAATTTAGTTACTGTTATTTCCGCAGGCCGGCATGCATCTTTTGCCTCCAGTGACAGTTTCTTTCAGTGAAAAGTAAAGTAAATCAAAGTAAATCTTTATTAAAGTGTAAGATGTTAGTCTAGCTGTACAGTTTTCATTTAGTGTGCAAGGAGACCTCTGTTCAACTCCCAGTTTAATATATGTAGGAAAGACCAGAGCTAGTTGCCACATAGGGAAGGTGTAATTATCCTAGTAACTATATAGTCAAAAGTCAGAAGAAATCCCTTTTTTACACAAATTACACAAATTTTTCACACATGGACACCTTAATACACACTATATATATATATATATATATATATATATATATATGTGCCAGATTTGTATTTTAAACATGTTGTTATATAATAGGCTGTTTATTGCTGACAAAAGGCCAGTGCATGTTAAATGAATTGTGTCTTTTTAGACTTTAGGACATATGTCTATACAGAAACTGATTTTCAAAAATAAACCCACCCTGAGAAATATTCACTGGAGAAAAATGTATGAGAACCAGTCAACTTATATATACAGTATTTGTTTTTTCAAAAACTAAGCAAAACTGACAGCCAGTAATCAGCATGTAGTTTCTTTGTGTGGAAAACAGAAACTTTGACATTTTGATAATAAGCCCTTTTGTGTTCCAAGGGAAAACAGTCAAACTATCAAGTTTAAAGTGACATGGGGGTGGATAAATGATGACAGAATTTTTCATTTAAAGAAAATGATCTGTGGAAGGTGCTGAAGACATAAATGTCATTTTTTTAACTACAATAATCGTTTAACTTCAAAAATATATAAAAACTTTTTTTTGTAATTGCATTCAATCCAATTCGCACTCAATAAACTATCAAATTGAATATTTCTCTGCCAACTACAGAGCCACTAAAACTGTATCAGGGAAGGACAGTTGAGTTTTAAATGCCCTACAGCTAGAAAGACATCAGTTCGTTTAGGCATCACACCACAGTCTTTGAACGAGTAAGGGGAGCTGGGAATCCTTAATGCATGTGTTCATGTTGCACAACTCTGGATCAATCACGGTGATAATCTCTGGCTGGGAATGAAATGAAGGCCTGCAGTGTGTCCAATCAGCCGACTGACAGCCCTGCCAGGAATGGATGAGGGATAAGTATTGTCATCAGGACCATTAGTGTGGCTGGACTCTAATTCAGCTCAGGTAATTCCACAGACAATGAGTAAGACCACTGGGGCTCTATTGAATAACACTGTGCTTGCTGAGTCCATCTTTTTACATGATAAGATCTGAACATCCAGACTCTATTCATTTGTAGTGTACAATGCTCAACTTTGGAGAACAATAAAGCGCCTTTTAACCAACCGTAATGAATAAGCGCTGACGTTTCATAATATCTACTTCTGTACAAAATAGTATCGCACGGAGGAGACGTTATATGCACGTTTCAAATGTTTCTCCCTGCTCATTTGACAAATGGAGCATGCTGTCGCCGACAAAAGACTGCTTTGTCACACCATTGATGAATATACGATTAACGTGGTTGTTCATTTCGCTATCGTTGCTGTCAATCAAACGCAATTCAGGAGGGTGTTCACTGAAGAGGAGGGAGGGCTGAACGTGTATGCCGCTTCATGTATAAAGAATGTCACAAGGTCCCCCATTAAACCTGCTGCTCTTTAGAGCGGGTGAGATAGGGTGAAGCTTTTCAGTGCCGGTTTGCATAATAATGCCCTCAAAACATTTTTCATGCGTGTCAGGAGCAAACGATGATATGCGCTCCAACTCTCTAAACCAAATAATGCAGATTGCAAATTAAAAGTGTTTATTAGGGGTTTTCAACATGACAGAACATTTTAATGGGTTATAATAATGTCATAAATTCCCTCCACGTAACCTATAAAATGGAGCTTATAGATGCACAGGGTCATCCTCAGTAACTCGTCTCAGCAGTGCTGTGGCTTGTTCGTGGGGAGAGGACGCGGCCCTGGCTGGTTGTTCAACATGGAGAACATTTTGCTCTCTCTGCAGGAGGCCTGATAGGAGCGAAACTGCCGAGCAAGACGTTCCAGCATGCGTTTAACAAGCCTTCTCTCACCTTCCATAATGTGCGGCTCGCATGCCAGCTCACTCCCATGCTTCATCGCTAAGGTTACAGCCCTGAGAGCGGAGCGTGAGAGAAAACTATCTCTCAGCTCTTTCATGCTTTAATTCTTGTCCATTTAAAAATTCGTCATTGATAAATGTGGAAAATCAATTTGCCTGCATTCAATCTCATCTGCTGGCTGCTCATTAAGCCCCTTGTGAGCCTGTTTCCGTCTGAGCACATTGTGCCTGCACAGCTAAAGGGCTGATGGGCTCGGTACACACACGGACACACTCGCTTACCCCTATCTGCTTTCCTCTCACATTTTATGGTGGGTTATGGGGGGTCGACCCCACTAATTAAAGCGTGAATTTCCTAAGTTATGTGATAAGTCACATGACATTTACAGCTCAGGGGATTGGCTTAAAAATCTGCCTGCAAAAGTGAGTGTCCACGAGCAAAGGTGGCAGCATGCAGGTCGCGTACTTTCTGGTAGCCTGTGCCAGACGAGCACTGAGCTGCCATTGTGATGAATGAGAACGCTAACGGATAGCTCTCTACAGAAATTATAGACCTCCTTGGCTCAGACAAACACATCGCAATTCTATTTGGTGCACAAATTACACACTTCACCTTTAATAGGCTGAAATGAAGTTACAAGTAGAAGAAATCCTGAGTCATAATGAAAATTGGGTTTGCTCACCCTGGCAGAATTTTAACATTTTTGTGCTAGTCCTCAGACAAACGTAAAGATTGTATTAGCTTTCCTAGAACAGCATGCTATAGCTGTCTACCACCGTAATATAATGTTACTTAAATAAAAGAAGAAAATGCCCAAGTCTGATGGAATTCCTCAATCGATACTGGGATAATTGCATGCAGGATTCATGCAGACTGTTTTGGCCGTTTACTGGGAGAACACTCAATAATGGAAAGATTCACTTGCGGAGTGTTTGCACTCAGGGCATTAGTCAATGTCTGGGTATTGATGGGTCTTGCCACAGCTGATTCATTAAAGGGACCTAGAGGAACTAGTAATGCACTTGTGGATCAGATAAAGCCATAATGCTGACACACAACCAAACATTCAGCAACAGAGTGCTCAGCACACCATCAGACATACCGCACATGCAGCAGTGTTAATACAAGCGACGCTGCAGACTTCACGTACTGCGCCTGTGCATATAAAACAGACTGACGCGTTTGAAATGCAGGAGAGGCATTTGGACTGTAAGACTTATTTCAATATAAACTGAAGTTCAGCTATGTTTAAATGTATCATCAAAAACGGCAAGAATTTTATACTGTGGAAGATGCTGTTTACCGGAAATTTAATGTCTTTTATCATTTTATGCTTAGGTACCACTGATTTTGGCTACATTTGATGCCAGTTCCAAAGGCACATACTGTACAAAATGAGTAAAAACTGAATTAAAGTGTTACTTTCAAGGTACCATTATTTTACATATAATTCATTACAGGGCAATGACTGTCAGATAATACCTAATGTATCCATAGCACAGTGACTCTTACCAGTGCATTTTCTCCTTGACTTAATAAATCCTAATTGCGAGCAGCAATCAGTCAATTTCATTTCATTCCGTCTACACTACTTCATTTCATTCAAATCATTTAAATCACTTGAAATGGATTGTGGCACATCGAATTTAATTTTTCAGACTTTCAAAAGGAGGATGAGCAATTAACACTTGTCGATTAAGCCCATGTCAGACAGAATACATCTCAAGAAACATTAAAAAAACACTCCCTCAGAGGTGATATTTTTACATGAAAAATCTGACATCATTAAGTTTGATCAATTAAATATATCTGAGTGGAAAATTAGAGCCCTTTCAGGTGCATTACCATCAAAGTGACAGCTGTAAATAGTATAAACAACAACAAAAATATTGCAAGCATATGGTAGTGCTTCTCTGAAGTATGATAAAAGACCAGATGAAATAAAAATCAGAATTTCAGGACTTTAAAGTTTTTCTTAAGCATTTAGTTAATTTCATTTTAGGTCTATAAGCCTTGAAACCAACTATCCTTTTGTAGTCTTAAAATATTGATTTAAAGCAACCTTAAGTAAATATAAGTATATAAAATGAACAGCCTCGTTCCTCTGGGAAAATTAAGAAAAATATTGATTACTTATTTTGCACTAGACAGAGTTTCATCCAATCAAAAGCTTGCAAATCATTTCGACATGCCCCGCCCAAACATTTTGCTTCAATAGAATATACATCAACACATGATTTTATGGGTCTTTAAACAGACAGGTAATTGGAATCTTTTGATCTTCACTTTTGAAATTGCTTATAAAGCAATTACAACAATAATTACAGAGACAGGAAATGAGCTTAGAAACAACAACCAAGAAGTCACATTGTTTCTCAGCTGTAATGAAACCGCATAGCTTGTCACCCAACAGATAACGCTACTCTATATTTTGCTTGTTGACAGCACGTTACCCCCCCCACACACACACAGCCTGCACTCTCCACTAGCGTATTGTTTACGTGCGTCTGTCCTGCTCCTCCTCATTACAATGGGGTGACTATGCCAATGGAGGCAGAGCCCAAGCAGGGACTCCCACCGTGTCAATCATGCCCAGTGCTCCAACTATCTGACATGCCAATCAATGCTTCAGGAGAGACTAATGAAGCCAAAGCTCTCTGCTAGCAAAACTGTTTGGAGGAGACCAAGGCCCGATCCATTCACAAGATGAGATTTAGCTATTCTCCGGTAATTCTGAGCCTTGTATTATCAAAGTGATTCATTACACAGATCTGAAGTACAAGCATTACTCTAACTGAATAAATGGCCATCAGCCAAAGTCACAGAGAGGTGCAGCACAGAAAATGCTGCTCATTCACCGCACTGGTTATGTGATGTGGTGAGGGGCGGTGAAACCGTGGTACATCTGTGAGGGTGTTTGTGGGGGCTTATTTCCCTGCAAATGTGCTTTTCTCCAAAGCTGGTTGGACAGCTGTTACACAGAGTGACATGTGTAATGCAAATCCAGAACCCCCTGCTTATCAAAAAGACATTCTATCATTTACAGATCATTAGACAGTCTTATCTACTCACTACTATTCATCAAGCATTGGCAGAAACACAATTTTGTTTTTTTCTTTATCTCTGTTGTTCTCTTAATTGTTATTTTGTTCTCACATATATCTCACATATTTTTGTCTGTGTGTGGAAATACAACACACTGGCTTTGGCTCTCTTGCAGGGAGAAGCATCACGCTTTTATCTATATGAATTTTATTTAACTATAAATATATATTGTATATTATATTTATTAAAGTTAGCACAATTATATTTTGTCTACAAAACGAATTGACTTATTAAAAATTCCTTTTTTAAAATAACAATAAAGTGACCCTAAACTTTTGACCAGTAGTAAATATAAACATCACACATATATATTATATATATGTATTATTTGGATTTGACACCAGCTCCCATTGCATGCTTAATGAAAAGTGTACCAAAATATTATCATGTCTTATTCTTAAGTTAGAGACTACAGTTTAACAAAGTGCTTTCTGCTTTCTGCTTGTGTTAGTCTGAGCCAGGACTACCACTGTTGCTCCACTCCCCTCAATAAAAACATAAATTAAACTTAAAAATGCCCCTGTGCATACATTACTGAGCAAGGTTAAAGTGATTATAACAATATTTGCCAATTTTCACCATATTAGAAAGCTCCCCCATTAAATTTGTGTTCACTGCATGAAACACCAAAACCTCATAAGCGAATAAAAAATGGAATTCAGAGGTATTTATAGTGGCACAAAAGGGAACTGACAGGCCTACCTGTGTAGTGCAGTTTAAACGTAACATTTGTCAGACTAGTCACGAACCCCCCCAGCCCCCCCACCCTTAGAGAATGAATTATTTACCTGAGCAAGTCATATCAAATGGAACTTAAAAGGTATTTGTCTTTGCTCATGAGTAATCCAAATGTTTTCCTCTTGCACAATATGTATTATTCATTGAGCCTTTAAAAGCCGCAGTAGAGATTGTGTGCACCTGAGAGTGGGTTGTAGTACCGTATGGTGCTCAGCGTTTCCACAATCATGCTGTTCCATATCACACATCCTCTTGTGGTGACAAATACCCTCTTCTCTCCAACACTCCTTAACAACACAACAGACCTGCAACTGTTTTAGATACATGCAGTGGAACAGTCAGTGAAACAGTGTCGCAGATGCTGTGAAATATGCCGTCAGGTCCTCTGCACTATGGCTTCAGATAAGACTTGAATGCTGGCCAGATTGCTTGTGATGCAGGATCACAGTGAAGGATCTGTCTCTCTCCAGCTCTAAGGATTTAATACCACTATTGATTTCTCCATTTTAAGAGAGAGCCTCTCAAATAGCATCAGCAAATGAACTTGGAAACTTTGTCCTCCAGCGTACCTTTGAACTCTGGGGTTTGATAAAGGGCTGCTGCTCATTGTATATGAAATTATGCTTTATTACAAATGCTCTTAGAAACTATATATTTTGATAGGGTTGCCAAAGGTTATGGTCTGGAGAAGCACACGAAAGGGTGCACAACGAATAAGAAACTCATTTGTGCACATATAGGAACAGGTCAATCACCCAGACAGCCCTTGTGGATGAGGCAGGAGTGCACGATCGGTCTAGTGTGACATGAGGTGATTTTGATATACACAAAGCTTTTGATGATTGAGACACAGCATAGAGTTTTGTATTAGATGATATCATTATCTCCACTCGACTGCCAGCTGTCATGAAGCAAAGAATTCATTTAATGCTTAAATGTTTAATGTTTATATACTGCATGACTTTGAGAACTTTTCTGTCAAACTCTTATTTTTATGCAATGAAGTCACGTCTTTAACATTAATATTTAAACCGTACTTTACCATATATCTGATATTTTGCAAATTACATCAGACATTACATTACTCAAACTCAAGCCCACTGATAAATTGTATAGTGTAAAATGTAATGTAAATTTAAGCATCTGAAGCATGAATGCACACAAAACTGGTAAAGACGCTGTCTAGTAAACACTTACCTGACTGGGGCATGCATGCATGTTTTTTAATGTACTGTTCTGTACTTATATTACATATCTTTCACTTATTTACCATGTGTTTTTCTGTACAACTGTTTGCTGAGAGTGCCACACTGTTATTTAAATAACTCTCTGACAACTCTGCCCAGGTAACAGCACTTGAAAACAAAACAAAAACTGTAGTTTTTTTTGTGTAGTTTTTTTTTACAGTTTTTTCTGTCTCAATGGGAGGTTCCTGGCCAGTTCAAATTGTAAAAAACACCAAAGCTTTTCACACACTCTCTCATACGTATATGTGCCTATTCCATTATAAACCATCAAATCTTTAATGGATTTTGGAGCAGCAGACACCTCCCCTATATTCCTCTAGATCTAATGGGACACAGTGATATCCTGTCACATTGCTATATTCAGTAATGAATGTGTGTGACTTCTTCCTGTTTGCCTTGAGAATGTCTCACTTGGTGGGAGCCTGACAGTGATTTGTCACTATACTGGCACCGGGTGGCTTTTGCCAACTTCATTAGAACAATGAATCCACAAGCGAGCGATTCCAGTAGGAGCCAGCAGGACGCTTGCACGCCCAAATGACTCGCTTGCTTAATGAGTGCCCGTTCAGTGTCTTTCATTTAATTAGTTTCCCATGCCTTCAGTCAGTAAATAAGTTTGAAATTTACACACCCAACTAATGGTGCTTAAAATGTCTCCTTCCATCCAGTTATCTCCGTTATCTGGAATGAAATAGTATCACAAACAGTATCTCGGCTGTTTCTCTTCTGAACGTTTGTATATGAAGCATCTCTTCATCTACATGAACATATTTGGGACATTAAAAGTGGACATTACATACCAGAACAGAGTCAGGTAGTTGTGCTGCACACAAGAAGGGCCAGGAACATTTATTAATAGGGTCAAGTATGGTTAGCAGTTAAATACTGCTAACCTTCAAAGACATGTTTTTCCACTTAATAAAAAACCCAGCAGACCTTGTAATGCTTCCTGGGTTGTTTCTTGTGCATTTATTCCTCCCCTGATTCTCTTTGCTGTGGGTTCCTCTCTTTTATTGGGCACAGTAGTATGCATGTGATGTAACACAGGGGAGCCTTTGGAGAACAAAAAAGGACATCTGTCTTTTAAACTGATAAGTGCTACGGCAACATCAAGGTTTGGAAGAAAAGATTTGTCAGCTCAGCTCTTTCATCCAAAACAAAGACTTTCAAACTTTGCAAAGTCACCACAGTCCCCTGTTCCTTTAGTCATGCTTGGCATGCATCACCAGCGTTAGCTTGAAATGTAATTACTTGCACTGTACACAAGATCTTTCCAGAATGCCTTCGTGTCGTCTGTTGAATCAGGTTAGTAGGATAACACACTATACAGCCAAAATGAATTAGGCTATCATAACACACTATGTAGACACAAAGGCTTCTGTGAAGTCAGGCTATAATGTTGGGGTGATGGGGTGTGACTCTCAGTCAGCATACCAATGCATCCCAAAAGTGTTCAGGGAGGTTCAGGTCTGAACTTTGTGCAGGTCAGAGAAGTTCTCCCACAGCAGACTCATAAATCATTTCTTTGCACCTGATTATTTGCACATGCTGTAACAAAAAATAGAGCCTCCACAAATCATCCCCACCGAGTCTAAAGCACACAAAAGTTACAGTATGTTGTAGCATTAGATTTGACTTTACTGAAATTAGGGTCTTTTAACATACTTTTGTGACTCTAAACATACTTTTGTGTATGTTTTATTGTACATCACATTCATCTCTCAGTGTAGTAGTGAGAGCTGCATGGTACACTGTACTCAGTTTGACAGGTAAACAGGTGCTGAGTTCAGACAGTGTCAATGAATGAAGTGTCTCTCTCTCCGTTAGATCTCCTGCCTCATGAACCCATTAAGAAGCTGGAACGCAAGACAGCAAATTACCCTCGCATGTCACGCCACTGATACGCGCTGTCTGACACACGTCCATCAGAGTAATGCTCTGAAAGACTGATCGAGAGATACTCTGTCTTCACTCCAGATGCGAGTGACTGAAGCTCCCGCAGCGAGAGGGACCTGACGTGATTTTGAAGGGGGAGGTGGATCTAACAGTTGTTGAATCATGCGTGGAGGGAAGATGTCCGCACCACGGGTCGGTTGAGTTAGTCTTATTTGTGCACTGTGCTCCGAGTCCCAAGCCCCCCACCCTCCCCCGCCTCTTTCTCTCTCCTCCTGGTGTAAACAGCACAGGGCGAAAAGCCTACTGTGACAAGTGCGCTACGCAGTCAGATGGGAACTTTTCCGCAACAGCGCTGACATGAGTCTGTGCCAGCAGGGACAGGGTTGGGTGTTTGCTAACAGCAAAGAGCTCTTGCATCCACTCACAGCAGCTCTCAGCTGTCCCTGCTTTACACTGTGCTGTGTAAATCACACAAAGCTCACACATCACAAACAAACTCTTGTGCTATTCTTTATAACATACAAGAAACAATTCCAATGATGTATTCTAGATATAAGAATCAATATCTCATTTAAAAGGACTGATTCCAGTACATGAATGCAATTTCCTCACTACTTACTTTCCCCCACTGCTTACATTTAAAACAGAGAAGCTTTTCCAGTAACAAGCTGCCTTTTTTAATGAATAGTGTCGTATACAGCACACCTGATTTGT
>JAZGTJ010019708.1:0-10763 GCA_036877575.1 Botia almorhae | reverse complement strand
GAGTAATCAAATGCAAATGTGCCAGGCCTCACAGGTAACGGGTGTGTTTGCACAACAAAAGCAGGAGGACAAAGGCCTGTGGAAATCTCAGCAGGGTGCTTTTAGGTGTTAGGTCCAGGGAATTTACGCAAATTTGCGCAGGTTTAGTAAATCTAGTGTTAACCCATGGGACTACATTAATGGACAGTAGTTTCTAGTGGTTGTAGCTTGTTGCTTGTTAGCCCCTTGGATTTCTGACCCTAGGGTGAGTGTGAAGTAGCACCCACACTATAGAGGGTCCAACACCCCCAATTACCCTCCATTAATTAACAATATATACACTTCCCTGTGTATGAAGTGTTATACTTTTTAACATGGCTTTGCATTTAGGCAATGGTGGAGGTATGTGCTGAGTGGCATCTTTACTATTGAAGGCCTTGAATGCCTCTTTCTAGAGCCTGATCAAAGGACGATGTTCAAGCAGCTTAAGCCATCTATCTACAAATGTCAGTCCATGGGGATGAGGTTCCCCCACTCTCATGATGACAGGCTGGCAAGGCTATCACTTGCATTAAGCCAACTCTCTCTAAGGCAGCATCTGACTTGGGCAGTTATTACCAAGACTTTATGCAGCTGGCTTAGTGGCATGTGTCATTGGCATGTCAATAAATCCTGGGGGACCAGTGTTCCAGTCCTATGCTGAAAAGCTTTTTTAACTATAGTGATTGTGCTTCAACATGGACCATGTGGCAGCCACTCCCCTTACCGTGGCGCAGTTTTTTCCTTTCATAAAATCATCGCTATTATGATAGAAGCAGATGACGCTTTATCTTTGGTTAATTTAGCCACTGTTTCAAATAGATATCTAGGGTTGTGTTTATTTTCTTCTAAGAGTTGAAAAATAGGCAGATCTGGAGCTTTTTAAGGCCTTTTTATAATTTGAAACATTCTCCTTCCATGCTATCCAAAATACCTCCAGTTGCATTGGACTGCTGTCCCTTATCTTTTTTAACCATATGGAAGCAACTATGTCTAAGGTGTTAAAAAATAGGGAGTTGACATTTTCTGTCAAGGTTTTCAGAGTTATCCCTTACGTTAAGGAATGAAGACAGTGCAGGTAGGTTTTTGATAAAAGAATCTTTAGTGGTAGAATTTTCCGATATATTATAGCAGGTAGCTGATTTTGCAGGCATAGGTAAATGTATTTTACAGGACACCAGATAATGATATAAAATGTCTTTGCTCTGCTGCAGAATATTGATGTCATTAACATTTATACTATAAGACAGGTTTAAGTCTAAAGTATGATTAGGGCAATGGGTTGGTCCTGACACATGTTGTGAGACACCAATAGTTGTCAAAATGTCTGTATGCCAAATCCAATGCATCCTTTTTATTATCCACATGGATGTTAAAATCAGCAAAAATTAAGACTCGATTGATAGCTACTACTACTTCTGACAGAAAAGTCCTTCATAAAGTCTGTGTGGTACCCTGGTGGCCTGTAGACAGTAGCCAGTAGAAATGACAAAGTCTGCTTATTTACTTCAGCTGAAGTTATATTCCGTTACTTCAAAAGAGTTGTAACTAAAGTCAGATCTTTGGGTAGCTGTAAATGTATTCATATAAAGTGCAGCAACACCTCCCCCTTTGCCTTTTGGACAAGGCTCCTGCTTATAGCAGTAATTTTGGGGGATTGACTCATTTAATGTAATGTAATGGTTTTGTTTTAGCCATGTTTCTGTCAAGCATAGCACATCTAGGTTTTAATCTGTGATCATATCATTAATAAAAAGAGCTTTTGTAGAAAGAGCTCTGTTATTCAGCAAGCCAGGCTTTATTGATTGTTTGTCTGTATTATGTATCTTTTTTATTTGTTTAACATTGATTAAATTGCCATATAATTGTTTACAGGTTTTTTTTGTATTTACGAGTCCGGGGGACAGACAGCCTCTCTATATTATAATATTTAGGTGATTCTTTGTGTTGCAAATTATGTGACATCTGTGACGTGACAGCTGGCAGACAGTTGGTTAAGCCAGTTGTTCTGCTTTCTGACTTGGGTCCCAGTTTTATGCATTTGGCAGATGCTTTTATCCAAAGCGATAAAGGCGCTGTTCAGTAAAATACAGTTACTGAAATAGATCGCTTTTGCCAGGATCCTGACACAGTCTGTGTTCTATGTTAGAGCTTAAGGCTAGATTTTGGTTTGTCCTGTCTGTTCTTGGTTTACATTCTGAGAGTCGGAGTCTAGACCCACGCTCTGGGTGTCCGTTCTATGTGGAGGCACATAGCTTCGGTTGTTTACATCTGCCATGTGCTCTCTGGCCTCGCGTCATTACCCCACCCCCTTGTTTCCTCGTTCAGTTTGATTTCACTCACCTGTTTGTAATCGTTCCCCGTTGTATTTAATGCCCTTGTGTCTGCTGTCCTGTGCTGGTTTGTTCTCTCATTTCTCGTCTCTTGTTTCTTGCTTCTCGCTTTCCCATTGTGTGCCTGACCTGTCGTGATCCGTTCGCGAGTCCTGTCGGTTTTGCCTTGTGTTCCTCGTTGGGTTTGTTTTCGTCAAGTGTTTCCTGTTTCATTGTATGTTTAAAGTCTATTCCCGTCTTTATTAATTTTTTTATTACAGACATGTGTTGTCTGTCTGTCCCCGAGTCTGTCCAAGTGGCAGCGTCTTCAGCTCTGGTCCAGGAGGAGCCTGTCCAGATAGCGAGCTCCTCCAACCCCATTTCCAGTTGGGAAGCTATGGTGGCAGAATTCGCCGCCCTGAAGGCCTACCTCATGCTTTTGGCGGCAACGCCCACCTCTCCAGAGCCCAGTCCATCCTGGCCTTTTGATGTCCGTTCAGCCTTCAGTGCCCGATATACCCCCCAAGTGCTCATTCCGCCTCCCCAGTGCCTGTCCTGGCGGCGGTGCCTGCCTGTCAAGTTCCCAAGGCGCCCGCCTCTGTGGCTCCAGGGTCCGTCCCGGTGCCTCCAGTGTCCGTCCCGGTGATGCCGGCCTTACCTCGGGCCGGCGTGCTGGGCTTCACTCCGTTTGTCCCAGGGTCTTGGAATGTTGGTCCGCATCCTGTTCCCAGTGTTCCTAAAAGTGGTCAGCCTAGGCCATGGCCGAACACACCTACATGGACTCCTAGTTCCCCAGTGTCTTATCTAACTGTTTTGTTTAATGATTCTGTTAATGTACTTTCAGTTATTTTGCCAGTGTTAAATGTTCTGCCTGTTTTGTGTCATGTTCTGTTCCACGCCCTCGTGGTTTTTAATTTGCCTGTCTTGTCCTGCCTGCCCGTTCTGTCTTGTCTTGTTGGTCTGTCTAAGTGGGCAGAGTGCGTCCCGTAAAGGGGGGGCTGTGTCAGGGTAGTACTATTAGTAAGACTATGTGCTAAATTTCTAGGTAAACGAGCAGCACCAGCCCTAGAGGGATGGAGGCCATCTCTTGTCAACAGATCAGGTCTACCCCAAATATGTTTTCAATAATTTATGTAACCTATATTGTTCTGTGAACACCACTTAGACATCCAGCCATTTAGTGATGACTGTCTGCTATGTATTTCGTCACTTCGATAAGCAGGGAGGGGGCCAGAGAATATTTGGAAGCCAGTGTAGAGTTGACAAAACTGGGCTTATATGGGCATACTTATTCGTTCTCGTGAGAACTCTGGCTCTGGAACTCTGAGAAATCTTGAAGGGAAGCCACCAAGTAGGGCATTGCAATAATCAAGTCTTTATGTCATAAATGCATAATCTTTAGTAATCTGAGATTGACGGAGACAAACATCATTTGTACTTCAACAGGTGTCTCAGTGGGTGCGTCACTGAGTGTTTGAAACTGTAATCGGAATGGAAGAGCTGTGTTTTGTCCTGTGGCTATGCCGTTTCACAGACACAGTTTCCCTGCTGCGAGGGATCTACAGCCGGAACCGAACAATGTATGGACGTAGTCGCATCCAAAGTCTGCTCTAAAGCCCTATCACTCTTACTATCCTTGAGTAAAGTCTGGATGCATGTCTCTAATTCTGAAATCTTCTCTGTTAGCCTACCTATTTGCCTACATTTATCACATGTTAAACCCTTAGCGCAGACAGAGAACACTACCATCAACATGGCAAACAGTGCATGTTACAATAAGAGGAGAAGATGCCATGACTCACAGTGTTTTATGAGTTATTCCTACTTACCGCAGTTGTTTGATAAACTCATGGATGAAGACAGTAAAGAAAGTAAACACAGTAAACAGAAAACAGCTGACCGGCTAGTGCGGTCCAAACCGAACTGAGTTGTCTGTACTGAATAACAATCAAAAGCTAGCGGTATCTAATTAATTTAATACGATGTAAACAATACACAAACAAATTACATACAAAAAAATTTAGACACCAAAAGTAATGAGAAAAAATAGTAAGAAAAGAGGATCAGAGCAAGGCTAAGCAAAGGCCAAATACAAACCACTTGCAGCAAGGCAGGCAGGAAATGGAATTCCCGTTTACCCGTTTACGTTTACTTGTGCAAACCCACAATTGAAGAATAATTATTTGTAGCCAGGATGAAAACACGAGTGGAATAACTTGACACCTTAGTGTAAAGATCGGGGAAGAAACGGAGATTGCGTCAGGGAGGTTTTTTTTTTTTTGGATAATAGAAACCTATCTGTGACGAGGCGCACCGGGGCGTCAAAACGCCGCCGCTTTCCGCCCAGAAGGGAGGAGAGAGTAAGAGTCAGATGCAGAGGAAGTTGGTAAGGAGAGCGAGACCTAAAAGTGCCGCCAGCCGGAGTATCGTTGCGTGTCCCCCGCGCACCCAGAGAGCAGCGAGTGGCCGAAGGCCGTCTAAAGGAGCCTGTGCCACCACACACTCCCGCCGCCAGGAGGGACGCAACCCTGAGCACGAGCCGCACAAGCCGCACCAACACCAGCACCAGCACCTGCACCAGCAGCCAGCCCGGCTGCTTCCCCCACGCACTACACGCCCTTTCACATTCAATAAATCCACCCTCCGGGGTGTTTTTGCACCGCCTACCTTGTCGTGTGATTCCTCACCCGTGACAACTGGTGGAGAATGCGGGCAGAGTGAGGAGTCACCGACGACGGTAGGCGGCACCCCATTAAACTGTTTTTTTTTTGTTCTTCCACAGAGGAGAACGGCGTGCCGTTTCCCCCCCGGAAGCATGGAGGAGATTCTCCGACGCCTGACGGAGGTAAGCGTCCGCCAGCACTGCTTCTGAAGCTGGTATATACTCATCTGATTTGGCAGAAAGTGCGAGGGAAAAGCAGGGCCTGTCTCTCACTGCTCTTCCATCAAATCAAGCTGCAAGCCCCACAAGGGAAGCCTCCGCTCTGCCTCGGCAGAAACAGGACCTGACCTGTGAGGTGCAGCTGCCTGCCTCCTATCAGGATTAAACAGAGCCAGGCAGAAGCGGAGCCTTTGCGGAAGCAATTTGTACTGAGGACAGTCAGCTCTCTCTAAAGCTGACCTAGCATGCTCTACTCCCAGACAAAACATACACATATGATGCATGTCACTTGCTGTAATTTAAGGCTTAGTAATTTAGCTTTTGTTGTGCGCAATGCTACACCACATGACCTTGAACTTGACTATAAATATTCCTGGTTTTACACATGTTTAGACTTGGGCGCACCTGAAGCATGTTCCCCATAGCATCAAGCATGAGGCAGCATCAGAAGGGAACCATGATTTTTTTCTTTTTCGTAATGCTACAACTTTATTCCTAAAGCATTGACTATTTTTTAATGCTAAGACTTAATTCATTTCAATTTATTTTATAATCGCTTTATTCCTTAATCTTTTTGGCACTTAAAATGCCATCACACAGCAATACAATAAAAAAATATTGTATTTATAGTATACTCTTTACTGAAAATGGCAAAAAAATGTCACAAATAGAAGGGTTAAATGGAGAGCTGGGAGTCAAAGAACAGATACCCTGAGGACAGAAACAATTCTCCGTGCACATCAAATTTCAAAACTGCTGCAAACAATTTAGTGCTAACTATGAATGTAATTATATAGATAGGAGCTTATTAAAAGATACTTGATCGTAGCAAAAAAACATGACAGATTGCTGCATAAATGCATGAAAGAGGTGTCTGGTACAGATGCTTAAAACATTGTTCCCTTTCAAGGGACCTTGCATTTGGTTAGAAGCTATGATGAATGTCTTCAATGTGATTGCTATCTGAATCTCATGTCTAATCACACCAGTGTAATTGGCCCAGTGTAATTGATCGGTTGTTCTTGTCTCGAAGCACCAACAAACATAGCTGCAAATAACTTTAGAAAGCCTCTGTGTCAGAGGTTTCTGACACCTGAGGACACATGTAAATTCTGTGTTGTTTTCCAGGTTAAGGAAAAGGCACTCTTAGCTCTTGAGAGAGCTGTGGGCGCACATTGCGAGGGCTTCTCACTGAAGAAGCTTTTTTTTATCTGGCTGTCTGCCTGGGTGGACGCCCTGCCAGGCCCGGTTCCAGAACCAAATCACTGAGGGTGCTTTTGAAAATTGTGAGGGTGCTCACAAAAAATATGTATGGAACTGTATGAAAACGGTACCGCCAAATAGGACTGAGTAATATAAATTGTCTACACTAGTATCGTAATTGTAGTTTCAACAAATGCCATCTAACATCAAGAATACACTGTGAAGGTTATTACTGCATGCTCATCTAGGAGCGGTTTACATGTCGTGCCTAAAAACGTGTGGAAAACGCTAGGTGCGCCGCTTTTTCCTTCTTTCCAAAGCGCTACCTTACGCTCCCGTGGCGTCTGCCGTTACTAGGCAACCATGGCCTACGCTCTCCATGAAGACACGTTAGTTTCAGCAAAGGATAATTGGCTTTCTAGCACTGCCCTGCTACAAAATGTATTTAAAAAATGTCTATCCCTGTACAGCTATGATCAGCTGTTTCACTGTCTTGGCTGAGTTTTTAATGTTGTTTCTATAAAGGATGAAGCTGTATCTTTACATCACCTGTAAGGGCTCTTCGTCATCTAAGTCGCTTGGCGCCATCGGCCGCGGCACTTGCTGGGGTTTGTCGCCCGGGTTTGCAGGGGTGTCATGCGGTGCGAGTGAGGTTGTAGGGCGGGGTACGCTGTCGCTGTCATCAGCAGGTGGTGTTATTTGACAGATTCATTGATGAACATTTTGGTCTGAAGAATTTTGGGCTTTCTTTAGCCAATTCCTTATGTCCATAATGAGTATTTTTAGTCTACTGTAAAAAGTCAGCTAACGAATTTCCTGAGCTGGACGCACAAACGAGTGAATAATTAAAGAGACAGCGTCAATTACGCATCACGATCGCAAACTGAGAACACTCACAACCAATTAAATGCCGAGACATTAAAAGCATGATGAAAATAAGATTATTTATAAGCTCGTATGTACGCATTAATTTTGCGAATTTGTGTATGTGTGTGCATCTGTATGTGTATTCATTCATTTAAAAATTAATACGCTATTAATAATTTTATGTGAGGGTGCTATTGCTTTTGTTTGGGGGTGCTTAGCACCCTCAAGCACCCTCGTAGATCCGGGCCTGCGCCCTGCAGATTTGGTCTTGCCGTTGCTGAGGCTTGGTGGAAGCTCGTTTGCAGTTCACAGGAGGCATTCTCGATTTCCCAGTGAAAGGGTGCGTGATCCGCTAAGTCAGAGGAATGTCTTGTCGGTGTTCTCTAATATGTTGGATATCATCATCATAGCTCTCAGGGCCACTAAACAAACAGCTGCTGCCATCGGTTGTTCTATGGCGCTGATGGTGGCCACAGAGAGACATCTGTATACCGGTGATTACATGGCGGCCTTCTAGCTTCCGTTGATTCCGATGGTCTAGCTAGGGCTTAATTCACTCTGCGTTACAGTCACATGGGTAATGGGTAATCAGCCCTCCTCATCGTATATTCGGAGTTTAGGTTTCAGTTGCGACTGCAGTTTCTGGAGCCGGATTGTGTATGGCTCCCCTTGGATAGCAGTCAGGAAGCTATTCTGGCTGGAGGAGTGCCTTGAGGGGCAATATAGAATCCTCAGTCTTTCCACCTTCCGGCTGGCAAAGGAAATTTTTTATAACTTTGAGAGAACTTTTAGAGAATGTTAGTCAGGTTTCTGAGAATGTTCATTCTTAGTTGGGTAGCAACTTCTTAGGAACAACCCTAACAATAGCACTATGGCAGCAAGCTTTACAAAGGCAAGCACCATCCAAATACTCTTTAGAAAATGAACAACAAATGTTTTCAAATCACAGATTTGAAAGCTGTTTCTTGCTGTCTGTGCTTCTCTGTGGTCTTAGTATGTGACCTGGAGTGCTAGTTTAGAGACTGGTGTCCTGGCTGGAATGGCAGGCAGTGGCAGTGGCAGTGCCAAAGTGGAAGGGAGGTGCCCAAACTGGCCAACTGCCCATTGGCCAGTTTAGTAAGCAGCAGTACATCTCTGTACACTTAGGTGGTCTGTGTTCTGCCTTTTGGTGGTTTAATTTTCCTCTTCTGCTTTTGTTAGTTAGTCAGTTTGAGCCACACACTTCACACTGTTTGTTCCCTTGCTCTCACTGTCTCTCTTTCCATTCAATGTCTGTTTTTACACTTTTGCAAGACATACAAACATCCAACACCTCCCGAACTTAACATATATCCTATGGACAGAAAAGTATATATTCCAAGGACAGATCTTGGAATCAAAGAGAATCGGTAGCCGACTACTTCACCTGGATTTTGTTACTGAGACCCAGGACTTGATTTATTCTTTCACCAGTTCTTATTCAATAAGATTTAATTTCTCACTGAGGGCAAGGCATCAACACTGCAGGCCACAAGTGACACAGCCCTGATGGAATCCTTTAATCACCTCCTCCATCCTCGGCCAGTAAAAGTGGCACCTCAGCCTTGAGAGTGTCCGTGCAACCCCTGCATGTGCAGATGCCTCATGATATCTTCTCCATACCTCCTCTCGTCTGGAGGCTGCGCAAACAATCTGGAAATGTAACTTGTGTACTGGGCTCAATCATTTTCTTGTACAACACCCCTTTTTGGACCACAAGCTTAGAACTCTGTCGAAGTAGTTGTTTTACAGTCATTGACATCTCATTTTAGTCTTCTGCAGTAGGCAGACTTTTTAACTCCACATACCTCAATACTTGTTGCAGTTCTTTATCTGCTCTTTGCTCTTGACTCCACTCATCTATGTCTAGGGTCAATCATTGGCTGACAGCCCTCTTCCACCACACTGACTTGTCAAGACTCAACACGGTCTACTGGAAACCTGGACAAACTATCAGCATTAATGTTTTCGCATCCAGGTCGATACTTCACTATGAAATCAAAGTTTGCCAACTGGGCTACCCAGCGTTGTTCCACACCTCGAAGTCTTGCTGTCTGCAGGTGAGCCACTGGGTTATTATCTATAACAACAATACATTTAGCCCCAGTTGGATAATCTTAAAATTTCTCTGTGATTTTAAGGCCATTTTAAGGCAAACAACTCCAACTTGATAGAGCTATAATTAGCATCATTCCGCTCTGCTGGATGAAGCCTGCGACTTGCATAGGCAACCACTCACTCCTGCCCATCTTGCACCTGCGACAGTACTGCACCCAAGCCCTGGTAGCTAGCATCAGTATACAGAAAAAAAGGCAGGGAAAAATCAGCATTTGCCAAAATAGGGGCCTGTGTGAGACACATCTTTAACTTTGTAAAAGCAGCTTGACATTCGGTCATCCACTTAACTACACAATTACTTGACTTTTCTTGTCCGCTGGAACTTTTACTAGGAGTGCATTTAGAGGTTGTGCTATCTTGGCAAAATTGGCAATAAAATGCCTGTAATAGCCAGCCACACCCAAAAATTCCCCCCACCTCTCGAACAGTGGTAGGGACAGGCCACTCTTGCACACTGAGCTATTCTCTTGTGCATACAATAATCCACAATCCAATAATCCTCCAAACCAGTGTCACAAAACACACAAAAAAAGGAAAAGAATTACAGTGTATATAGGCTAGGATATAGTCTATTGGAGCTGCCCTGGGCTGTTACTCTCAGTAATGACTCCTATATAGGCTCTCTACTATAGATAGGGATGAACTGTCAAAAAAATCATAGCATCTAAATCAACAACATGTATGCTTAATCATATACCTACCAGGTTGCTGAAAGAGATGCTGCCTGAAATTATAGACCCTCTACATAGTATTATTAATACATCATTGGTGTTAGGATATGGCCCAAAGCCTTACAAACTGGCAGTTATCAGACCCCTTATTAAAAAACCCAGGGAACTAGTAAACTACAGAACAATCTCAAATTTACCTTTTATCTCAAAAATATTGGAAAAGGTGGTGTCTTTACAGATATGCTCTTTCCTGGAAAGAAATTATATCTATGAGAATTTCCAGTCAGGATTCAGGCCATACCATAAGTAGAACTGCACTGGCATGGTTTAAATCATATTTATCTGACCAATTCCAGTTTGTTGCTGTGAGTGAAAAGGTCTCGTACCGATCACAAGTCCAATATGGAGTACCACAGGGCTCAGTTCTTGGGACCCTACTTTTCACCTTATACATGCTACCTCATAGACATGGAGTTTGTTTCCATTGTTATGCTGATTATACTTAGATCTACATTTCTTCTAGGCCAAGCGAGACTAATAATTCACTCAACTAACAGAATGCTTAGTCGACTTCAAAACTTGGATGACTAGCAACTTTCTACTATTAAATTCAGATAAAACAGAAGTTTTACTTGTTGGGCAAAAACCCTCCACACGGAGCAACATAGAACACTG
>JAZGTJ010019707.1:0-10764 GCA_036877575.1 Botia almorhae | reverse complement strand
ATGTAGTATATAACGTACATTGTATGCATTTGTGCTTGGTTTTTGTCAATTGTGAATAGTTTCTAATTAAAACTAACAATTGTTTAAATAATTGTTTCTTGATCACATTACATCCTGTTCGTCTCACCACTTTTGAATTCTTAACGGATCTGAATAGTATTTTTTATTAAAGATTTGTGCTTATGTAATATTTAAATTAATATTATAAATACACTTATTATTTTAAATCTCCCTGTTATCTCTACACTTACACACGACATTTACTCTGTGGTTTTAAACACATAAAACCACTTACAAGCATATAAACAATTAACTAATAACAGAAATGCCTTTTTCTTAATCCAGAACCAAGGTAAACTAGTAGTTATGATTCTTAAACCACAGACTACTAGAATGTCAGAATGACTACAAGAATTGTTCTTATTACTCTGACCACGATCAATGTCTATTTTTAAAATAAATATGACTTTGATTTATAAATCGGACAAAACAACCCAGTTATCGTACAAACAAATTTATTCTGCCACGACTAAACCATTTTACATATTCCAATCCACTAAAATTTACTCCACATCCGACAAACACGTGTTTCCGGCCTGATTCTGTTGACTTCCGGGAACATGGCGAACACCGAGGCGGCGGACGACCACTGGCGGAATGCAAGGGGAGTGTAGTGAAAGGTTACAGGCCCTAAAAGACGTGTTCGCCAGGAGTCTTATGTATAAATCTGGATCAAGATAGTAGACTGATAGGGTCGGATCAGTCAGAATTAGATCCAGGTCTGACTTTTGCTGCTGGGGAAAGGGACGTGCATGTTGCTCAAGCCATGGTGTACGGGTTTCTGTACGGATTGCACCTTATTGACGGACTATGTTAGTTATATATGACACTGACTGTTTCATGACTCAAATGCAGCTTTAACAGTCAGCCACTGTGAAATCAACAGCGCGTTAACTAGCGCTCAGCTCTGCTTCTTTTCCGGGGCCTCACCTGATGCACCATAGATCCTTCTTCAAACTACGTAAAGCCTTGATCAAAGACTATATCTTCATTATAGACCGCTGCTTAGCACAGCTAGCCGTAAAGTTGCAGGATCGAGTTTATTAACCTTTTCCAATGTCACTGTCTCCTGTGGATGAATTCATCTTTCTGACCCCGCACATCCACCCATGCGTCATCCTCTGAGGTAAACATGTAAGTATCACATAATGACCCGTTTTTGTGGAATTGCTGTATGTGGAGTGTCTTTTATAGATTTATCTGTTACCTAAGGTTAACTAAGTTAAGGTCTTAGTTGACATTAAGGTACAACATGATTAACATTTAAAGGTTTTGTTCATCTCATTTTTTAAATACTCTGTCATCATTTACCTGTATGTGGTTCTAAACTTGTATGACTTATTTACTTATATAAAACATCAAATTGTAGTGGTATAACAGATATTAAGCATTGAAATACAGCTACTTGTCTGAGCTGCTGTCTAATGAAAGTGGATAGGAACTAGGGGAGGTTACCTCCCAAAATGGACGAATAAGCGCTGTAAGAGTGATCTGTGCAACTTGAACTCTATAATTTTAAGATATATTGGAGTTGTATTGTAAAGAACAGACTGAAATTTAAGTCATTCACTCGCAGTCTGTGCGTATACATTTCGCTTGACAGCCACGGTCACCTTTGCCTTTCATTGTATGAGAGCAGCCTCAGCCCGGTGCTGTAAATGTGCATTTGTGTTGTACAGAAAAATGAACATAATAGGAGTAATTATAGGAATTCCAGCAATAATTGTAATTCTTGGGTGAACTTTTCCTTTAAAGGGGCCAGATACTGTGGAAATGGAGTTAGAGACATCCAAAAACATTCTCAGTCTCTGAGACGATAACTTACATGGCTAACCTGTGATGTTCTCATTGGATCAGTGTTTCCATAGTGACTAGTCCACATTATTATGAAGCATTGGCAGGAGATGCACCTGTAATTACAGAGTCTCTGTGTTCAGAAGTTGGGCTCATAAAACATGTTCACTGTATTAGAAATTGTGGTGGGTTTGTAACACCTATAGGGCGTAGGTCCCCACGTTTTTTCTCTAGCTGTTTTTGAGAAAGCTTTGTTGCTCCAGATAATTACAGCATACATTTTTAATGGGGATAAATATGTTGTTGTGTAATTAGAAGTAGCTTAATTCAGAAATGAGGTGTGATTCAGATGTGAGGTTAGGAATACCCTCCTCTCCACTCTGCTCCTGATGGAAAGGGCACATCAATCTGACAATTCTCAAGTTACCATCTATTTCTGTAGCACCTCTTGCCTGATTCTTTAGTGTGAAGATGAGCTACTTTAAGTGCTAAACCATAATGTTGCAGTTCGCTGTGGTCCTGGATGGGTAATGAGGTAGAAAATGTATTAGTTGCAATTAGATGTGCTGTGAAGTGTTTTTACTGAAGAATATGATTCTGTTTGTAGGTGTGTTCTCTTGAACTTCACTGTTGGACCACCCCGTATACCATGCTGGGGCTGCCAGTTCGCTTTAGCCTCTTAACCTGCAGGAGATTCTCCTTGCCCCACCAGGCTTCTCACCCTCTGAGTTTAGGTGTTCTCACCAGTATGTACACCACACGCATGTACAGTGGTGGTGGAGGCAAGCCAGCTCGCCGCATTGGCCTGGTGAGCGGAGGGCCGCCCATGCTGGAGAACCACCACCATCCTCTCCCTCCCCATCATCCTCATGTCCATCAGCCTCAGAATTACCCACCTGTTTATCAGGCCCGTCTGGATGCCCACCGGCCTCATTACCAGACCCACCAACACTACCACACTCACCCGCAAGTTGCTCACCTCCCTCCTCCGCATTATCAACCTCATGCGCATTTGCACCACGGCAAGAAAAAGACCTGGAACTTCATCCACGAGAAGATGAGCTACGACACTTTCTTCACCATGAAGCGGCTGATCGATCGTTCGCACACCGTGGATGAAGTTCTTCGTTGGGTCACCCAAAACCCAGGGAAGATTTCCCACAATCATTACCCCATCGCTCTGCAGAAGATCGGTCAGCTCCTGGTGCTACAGCAGGCTCAGGTGGCTGGGAGTGGAGTGGGTAGTGGAGGTGCTGGTGAAGGAGCTTTGCCCGCATCCTCTGGTGGAGGGTCGGGGGAAAACGCCATACAACAGATTCTGGACAATCAAGATTTTCAGACGCTCTGTGATGCTATTGTCAATGACTGCTCCAAGTTCGACAACTTCAGCATTGTTAATTGCCTTTACGCTGTAGCTGCCCTTGGTGAGTCCTTAAAGTTTAGATCAACAAACGTCTTGACCTCAATAAAAAGCTGATAGTTGCATTCTATTTTAAACATTGAAGTAAAGTTTTAGGATTTTGAAAAATGTTTATATAAATGAGTAACATTTAGGATTTTGCTATTTGCTGTTTCTTGTACTTTTTAGACCTAATATTTTAATAATAATAGTGTTTCTAACTTGCATGTGTGAACTTATGTGTTCTCCATGTTGCTCAGGGCTGCCCAGTGACTCTCAGATCGTGCAGGTTCTGGAGGAGGAGTCCCAAGCTCGCCTGTCCCAGTTTAACCAAAAGGACATCTCCATGGTTTTCAGCAGCAGCATGAAGCTGCATCCATCCAGCCAACACCCCCTGATTGAGTCTTGTCTCGCCGGGCTAGAGAAGAACATTGAGCGGGAGCGCCACCCCCAAACACTGTTCCTCCTGCTCTCCTACTACCGCACCAAGTGGAGGGCGCTGCGTGTCGCTGACGGAGCCTCACCGGAACAGCTGGTGGTCAACCGAAAGATCCTGCGCCTGGTTAAGCACACGCTGGCCAGCGTTAGCAGCGTGAGGGACCATGAGATGTCCCTGCTGGATGAGATGCTGTCAGCCTGTGCCAGGGAGGCTAGCAACAAGAGCCTTGAGCTCATCTTCAGCTCTCACCTCTTCTACCAGAACAGGCAGGAGAAGTTTGTGAGCAGCCTCGCAGGTGAGTTACTGAGGTGTCCATTGTCATTTAGTTCGCATGTTGTCAGCCTACAAGAACTTTACTGCAAATCCTTGTCTTATGGAAATGGACTACAGGAGTAGTTTATTTAAAATTGAACATTTTGTCACGACTAGAAGTAGTTTGTATGACTCATGTAGTACATGTTGAGTCTTCTTCTGTAGCCAGATTTATTTATTTATTTATTTATTTTGCAGAGGAGTTGCCTAAAAAGGTTGATAGCATCACACCGTACACCATGGCCCTCATTGCAAAGTACATCGCTCGTCACCGTCTCAGAGAGACACGACTGCTGGACACTATTGCTGACTTTGTGGTCAAGAAGGGTGAATACCTGGACAGCAAGGTTAGACGCAATATAGACAACCTGTAGCATAACACATATTACTTGCTACAATGTAGCATTAGACAAATTTAAAAGCTGCAATCTATAACGTGAAAAACTTTTAAAATGAACAACAAGCAGTTTTTAACTTTTAAAATGAACAACAAGCAGTTAATGAGCAAGTGCAACAACAGATCAGTGTTCAAACCATCTTCTTACCTTACTATGATTATTATAAACTTATAATTATAAATAAGTTTATAATAATTTATAATTTGAGCTAAAATGTGAAGCATTTCCTGGAAAATGTCAGTTTGACTTGTGGTTATGTCACGTTTGTAAACAGAAAGAAGAAGATCTGGCAATTAAATTGCATGTGTGGGTGCTGGAATGATTCAGAGCTTGTACCTTGTTCTTACAGCAGTTTAGAATTTAAGCTTGTCATCCACGTTAAGAAAATAATGCAAGCAACTTGCAATTGTATGTTTTGAACAGAGATGGCGACAGAGAGGCATGTTACTGATTGCAGCTTTAATACCATTTAATGGCATTTTACAGTATTAAGAAAAACTACAAGGAAAAATCTAGCTAGCATTCTTTTCTGTTACTTTGTTTATTGCATATTTAATAATTTAACATTCGTTCTTCTCTCCAGGTGATCCAGAAGCTTGTTTTTCCATTCAGTCGTATGAGTTATCGGCCCGCTAACGAGGCTCAGTTTTTCTCAAAGCTGGAGATGGTGCTGGAGCTGAAGGCTTTGAGCTCTCCACTGGCCACTGTTAATATCCTCATGTCCTTGTTCCAGCTGGGTCATTTTCCTGGGCTTGTCCTTCACCGTGTCTTCTCATCATCATTCATCAGTAACGTCACCAGTAAGTTAGAATTTGTCACTTCTCTATACTTGTTTTCAGTAAAAATGAATTATTGGTGCCTTTGTGGTGCTTGTAAGGCAATTGTGTATTTCTAGGAGTAGAATAGGCAGCCCTGTTGTTTTTCCGAATGGTTCAAAGGTCATTCTTTTCCATGTTTAATTAACTTTTTCTGGTTACCCATAAGTAAACAATGAAATTGCCAGTATATTCTCATGCCAGCACATCACGAGGAACCAATAGCATTAGTGACCTCTGTTGGCTCATTTATTTCTTCATGTCTTCTTCATTTCTTCTTTTTCATGTGAAGTGTAATTTCAGTAGACTAGTATTTCCTCTTATGGTGCATATTTGCTGCAGTATTTTACAACTTTTGGGCTTCCATCAGTATATGGAATGAATACAAATCCAAATAATTATTTAGTAGCCTTTAATTAGCATGTGAGATGATACAAAACTCCACAAAGCAAAACAAAGAAGAAAAGTAAGAATGTTTTAAGTTGCTTTGAGTTGTTTTTACTGTACTGAATATAGTACATTTATAAGAAATGTATGTTTCCCTGTTAAGTTCCCAAATTAAGTCTATTCTGTGTCTTGCTGCTTAGACAGCCCGTATGCCCTGATCGTACGTCGGTATCTTTCATTGCTGGATGCTGCTGTAGAGTTAGAGTACAGGGACTACACTGGACCCCGCCTTCAGGACACCCATAAAGTGCTCATGTTTGACCACGCATTAACTGCGGATGAGGTGAACCGCAAATACAGGTAAGTTACCGTAAGCATTCACCAGTATTGTGCCCATCTGTGAGTCTCTTTGTATCAGTAAGTGGCAACATGTTGCCCAGTTGTAAGCCTTTGTTTGTGTTTCAGTTATAAAGGTCTGGTTGCAGAGGCGCTTCGGCAGCTTGTTGGCGAGCACTGCTACAAACAAGATGAAGTTCTTGCACCAGGATATTACACAGGTTCTTTCCCTGTTATAATGCAAGCATTTATGTTCCCATGCGCACATGCATGCATACAATGTCCTTCCTTAAGATTGATGCATCTGTGTTGTTGAGGTATTTGAAAGTCATGTTTATGTTTCTCTTATGGCAGATTTCCTGCTTTGGATTGATACCACGGGTCGTGTTCTGCCAATCAGGGCGGGACCGCCAGCAGCGTCGTTAGCAGCAGGTTCAAACCCCTGTGTAGTGCTAAACCTCAAATCTGAAGATTCTGCCTCTGTTGCATCTCTCACTACTGACTTCCAAAAGTTCTCTCCTTTTGCCCCATCGTTGGAGGGAGGGGGTGACAAGCGAGCAGGGGAGGAGTCTGCCTTCCTCTCCGCTCATATACGCCTCTCAGCAGCAACAGCAGGTGCTCAGAGAGTCGGTCCGAACGGAACAGTACATCTTAACTATAACCCATATTACACAACTTCAGATTATTACTCCACCTTGGCCAAGGAGCACTCTCTGGAGAGCCAGGACAGCTCCACTCTTAGTAGCCCATCCGACTGCCTGACCCAGGCGGGACCTTCTGTTTCAGGGACAGTTGCCCCTCAAGACTCCCTCTTCCAGTTCTCCATTGGAAAAATTCTTGATGATGAGGGAGGTGCTACCATCTCAACAGGAGCAAACCCAGGGTCGGACTGTGAGATCGCTACATTTTATGAAGGTGTGTCATACCCAGAGGAGGGCGAGAGTGAAGTAGTGGGCGGTTCTCCACTTCAGCTTCACAACGCAGACAACCCAGAAGCTGATCAGATTGCAGGAGAACAAGTAAAAAAGTCAGTCTACAGACAAGATCTATTACATACAATGTTTTGATAGTAGTGGGGACAAGCCACAGCAGTGTTAGCAATGTGATTGACAATCAGAGTTATATTAAACCATGTCTTGGCTTCCCAGCTTTGTAGTGGTATTGAACTGTGCCAGAAATGTTGAATTTTGTTAATACACGTCTTCTGAAGTTAAACAATATGTTTGTGAAAAAAGTAAATAAGTATTTTGACCTTACTAAGTGATTAATACATTATGTATTCGACTAAATAAACAGATTAGCGAGCTATTGAATCACATTGAACGCTAATATTGAATCACATTGGTTACTGCATATCACGTGACTAGTCCTTATATGCATTGTGACAGTATTCAATATGCCACCATTTTTTAATTTAGTGCTCTGATCTGTTTGTTTACGTGGATGCGCTTTTTAGGTCTTCAAAGTCTTAGGCACAATTCAATGTCATTACAAAGCTGGGAAGACCCACGATATTATTTATATATATATATATATATTTCTATATATTTATAAACTCGTTATTGTGTTCGGCTGTCAAATACATCATATGTAATTGAAAATATTACAAATCGAAAGTTGTTAAATGTTTGCTCACTATTAACTTTAATCTTTAATCACATGCAGGGTTATAATGTCTGTGAATGATAAATGGCATTATTGCCATAATTCTGACGTGCTGGTTGGATCCAGGGCAATGAGAGACCGCCACCTGCAGTTACTGGGCTACATTATTCTACAGGTGAACATAAAGCACTTCATGCATTTTATCGTATTTCATGATAAACGATAAATTTTTAGGAATCATTTTTGCTCTTTTAGGTTGAAGATTAAGATATTATAAAACTATATGTTGTTAGTCCACCTTTTGATTTATGTAAAATATGACAAGCACAAAAAAATTCAGGGATGTTTACCATTGTTGTAACACAGCATTTACAACTTTTACAACAGGATTCAGGGTACTACAGAGTATACCACGTGAATACGAACAACATGATAATGGCATTAAAAACCATGTCCAAAAAACACAGTAATGTTAGTTTTAGTGAAGAAATGCGATGTGTCTTTTTCTTATTGCATTTTTGCTGGTCTTTGTAGTTGCCCTATCTGGAGCTGGAGAAACTGAATGGGATAGAGGAAGTGAAGCAGTACCTACACAAAAAGCTGTTGGAAGTTCCTTTGTGACGCCATAAAAGGAGAGAGAGTGCGTTTGTGTGCTTTGGAGAGCATGTGTAACTTTGCAGAGGTTTTGTTGTTTTCGTATGTGTCTGTGTGTGTGCGTATGTGTCTTTGCTTTCAGGACAACATCTGTTGACACACAGAATCTGGGTGGGTGTTATATTAATTCTTTCATTATAGAGTGGTCTCTTTGGAGCATAATTGAACAGTATATGTAGTAATTCTAAATGTGCCTGAATGTCTGAATGATACAACATTTTCTTCATCAAGCATACAATACATCCTTTAGCCAATGATTATGGGCCATATTGTTCTCTGTGAGGAAAATGTTTATCCTTCACAATATACTTACATTAAAAAAATTCAGTAGCACTTCTGACATGTTTTATATTTGGTCCAAGGTGAGTGCTTATGGTATATTTGGTCATTGGTGCGATCACTAAGGTTCGAGATAGGTGGGTTGTTTATGTTCCCTGTAACTTTCTTTTGTATTGTTGTTTTTGATGGTGTTTTCAAATCCATTTTTGTCCTCACTGTTATTTTGGTGTGTGCAAGTTTGGGAGTATAGACACTAAGTTTGTCTTTAAGAGCAAGTTTGGAAAAGAATCCATTTTGTAAAAGTGCAACAGGTGTAAACACGTGTGCAGTGGTCTTATAATGAGCTGCTTGTATTTCTTTGTCACATGCAGCCATCAAGACCACTGCTGCTCTTTGCTTTTAAAACCCAAAGGAAAGAGGGTTCAGAATACATATTTATGTGTATTAAAATAGATGAGGTGGTTGAGTAAAGTTATATGAGTCTATTGGATGTGAATTATACAGAGTTATAGATTTAATAAAGGAATGTACAGAAATTATTATGGGAGTGGGAATTATGGGGCAGGAATGGGTTATAACTATATATTTTATTTTCTCAGAAAGATTGTCAGCTTTGGTGTCATGTGAGGGGAAAGCAATGCACCCAGTTGACTGCAGGATAATTATTAAATAATGTTTTCATCTTTCCCATGTGGAGAATGCTGAATTTTTAGATTGTGCCTTTGGTTTTGTAATCTTCAGAGAAATTCTTAAGAAAAGATCCATGGAAATTGGATTTGTCTTAAAAGGTTGACATTAACTATATTTGTCAAAGTGACAATAAAAGACAACAATCTAGTCTGCTGTTTAAGTATCATCATATCTTAAGTCATATAGTACATTTGAACTAAAATGACGGCTCATTAAATTTCTCCAGGTCTTGCTTAAATCCACATAAATTAAGGAGTTATAAAAACCATAAATCTTGCAATCTGATATACATGACTTATTTTGTGCAAGTCATCCATACATCACTTTGTTCTGTGTGCATTTGCTTTGCTCTTTAGAAGGATATATAATTTATTATGGGAAGTGAATGTAAATGGATTATGTGAGTGAATGTGGGTCAGCTAGGAGGTGGGGAAATGGATCAAAATGTTTGTTTATATATACATATTAAAATGTCTATATAAAAAAGGTTATTAAGAATAAAAAAGCAAAACTTGTTTTCTCTTCTTTAGTTTTAAACCGCTTGTGAGATGTGCCATGTCCTATGAGATGAACATTAAGACTGGTGTATTTGTGCATAATCCTTCTGAAATGTAGAAGATGAAAATCAAAAGTAGAATCTGAGTCTTTAAGCTCTGATCAATTGTAGAACTATGACTTGAACACAGATTCTGTCATGAGTTTAATTTTGTGCTCTCAAACAATAGGAGCTCTGGGTTCAGCATTTGTTTTGCAACGTCTGATCAGGTGCTAGTGGCAGCTCTGAATTTTTCGTTTTGTTTCAGATACATCTAGACATCTGTGTGTGATAGGCAGACACAAAAACAATGTTTTGAGATAATCTATTGGCAAAGTAAAGGCGCCACTGAGTCCATATTTAAATCTATTTTTTAATTGCTTATTGTACACCACAAGACAGGGAACAGCCAACAACATATACAACCACCAGAGTGAACACACAAAAATACACAATTGAACAAACCAAAAACTGAAACTTTGTTTAATTTTTGTAAACAATTTAACACATTTTAAAGCTCTAAAAATACTTCAACAAACTAACAGAAATGTGTTTTTTTCTAATTTACATGTGCGAATATATTTTCCTAGAAATAAAAACATGTTTATAACATCAGATTCGGGAGCTGTGCTAGTTTCTTTTTGCCAGTTGTAGAATTACACCTGTAAACTTGTGTATTATTTAACAGTAATTCGGAAAATAAAATAAACGCAGATACATTTTACCCAGATAGATTGTAATTTCAGTGTTTTTTTATGTGTCAGACCAGTGAACCTTTATTTTGTCTTTTTTACCGGAAGTAATCGTTTTGGCATCTTTCTGTCCTGCAAGTGATCAGGAAGCGCAAGCGTGAAACGGTGCGAATCATGGACCATCGTACGATGTGATATGTCAACGGTAAGCACCTTTTTAATATCCACAGACAGGTTTTGCAAAGTTTTAACTTCACTCACTCCGGTGACATGTTGAGTTAAGACGTGATTAGATGAGCAACAGTGTTGAGCTCCTGTTAGCTGCCCTCGCGCTTGTGTTTAGAGCAGTGCGCGTGCGTGTGCGTGTGC
>JAZGTJ010019706.1:0-10764 GCA_036877575.1 Botia almorhae | reverse complement strand
ATACCTCCAAACATTGAAAGAGTATTGTATGAACAATTTGCAATGAAATAAATAAATTGATAAGAAAAAATAAATGATAAACTAGAATTTGTGCAACAAAGCCAAGATGTACTTCTCTGGTAAACCATGTGTTTTTTAATGTTTGAGATTACGTGCTTACGCTGTACAATCTGTGACCACGGAAAGCACATGTAAAAAAAAAAAACATGACATTGTTTCGAAGACATTTCGAACAAGTTTTTAAGAGCCAGTTAAGATGGCAGAAGCTGATGAGCTGTGTGGGAGAGGAGATTATCACACTGCGCTCACACTTCAGTGTCTTACGTCTGCTTCCCTACATACACATTTTAAAAACACCAGGTTAAATTTATCTTTTTGTCCAAGAATAGACAGGGGTTTTCATTTCTATTTCTAAGAGACCACCATCCTGCAGAGTTTATTTCCGGCACTGCTCTTACACACCTGCATGTATTATATAATTAAGAATTATGAACATCGTAATCAGTTTGTTAAAGCATTGGGATTAATTAATCTGGGAGCTAATCAGATCTAAATACCCAGACACAAAGATTGATGAACTTAACTATGTCAAGTATGGTTTGTTTCTATTTAAATTACAAACTCTATCTTCAACAGCCTGCAATAGTTTGTGTAACGGCCTTGCAAAGATGCTACGATAGATGCTACTAAGTTTGGTATAATGCCATTTGTCTTTAGCAGACCTGGAGTACAGAGTAAATGTGTGTAGTCCCGGGACCTTTAATCATGAGAAAATGTCAAAACACAAGCCACAAACAAGTGAAAGGCACTCTGTCATCAGGTATGAGGTTTTATGTATCAACAAAAATAGAATAAGATTTAAACCATAAGTTTCCATTCCCCTGATAAAAACAGGAACCTGGTGTCACTAGACAAAGAAGCAAAACCTTTAAACAGCATTTGTGTGTTCAAATTATTGTCCTATTAAACAAAACAAAGAAAGAATGAATTGTAAAGTATTATATGCTCTGAAATCTCAACAGTGACTATGAGTGTTGTTAGATGAGATTGTAGAGTCTGTCAAGGCCTGTTTGAACAGGGCATCATAAAACCTCAAATTGCCCCATTTTAACTATTACCACTGAAGTGAAACCTCTGAGTATATTAGGACTTCCTCCAACATTGTCTGTAACTGCCTCTATTGGGCAAGTGTTCACAGAAGGCTACGGTTAGATTGTGGCCAACAATTAGTCTGTGTGTTTGCTGTTAACCTGACTGCTCCGTTACAGAATAACAACTGCAGCAAACAGGAGCAAAGATATGGTTCATTATGTATGTTTTGTAGATAACATGCAAATAAAATAAGGTAAAAACGTATTCGTTACTGAGCCTAACTGAGTTAAGGTTCGAACAAAATGTTGCAAGATGCTTATAAATAAAACACAGACCAGGAAATGAATAACGTATTTGTTTCGAAGCAGGTTTCTCGCGATTTACAGTAAACAACAGTTCAATAGAATGTTTTAATTGCAAACATTTATTAATTAAAGCTGTTGAATTACCTGCTAGCAGCACCTGTGGTGTCAAAACATAAATACATGACCACAACAGATACTATAAAATGTATTCTTTAATGTATTCTATTTAAAATCGATACTAAATCTTCAGTCTATATTTACAACTACACCTGGTGCACAAAATTAAACTGATCACAAGCCCATTAGTTTCTATACAACATCTGACTTTGTCATAAAAAATGACTGGTACACATAGTGAGACCAAATCATATACAGCGGTGACAGGCCTTAAAATGTCAAGTCAACTGAACCTGATATATACTTAAGTAGTGTGTGTGTGTGTGTGTGTGCTGACTAAACACATTACCTGTTTAACAGCATTAAACATTAACATGCATATCAAGAATGCATTAAAAACATCCAGCCATTAAGTTTAAAACAGGTCATTATACTATAAGTAATATTTTCCGGTAAAAACACAAATGTGCCTCTTAAATCAAGATATGAATAAATGAATAACCACCCACACATGCATCACTCATAGACTTCATGCTTTAAGATGTCTTTGTATGTGTTACAAGCTATTTCCAAATTCATACCCCGTATTACTCATACACAAACTGCTGAAGATGTAGTGGGGGGGTCTTTTCGAATTCCACTGACACATGCTAATGAATTAATTGACATCACATACGGAAAGCTGTGATTAGCAAACGTTTCCTCCCTGATTCAATACATGAATATGTTTATCTACATCAACACATGTATCTAGCATAAATGTTATGGATGGTGTACAGGCAAAATTGGATTATGAGATTGTATAATAGGGACATGTCTTGGTAAAGCTTTTGAGCAGGACCAAGATCAAGACCAAGAGCAAGGTTAATTTGACAGTTTAAGAGTTACTTAACAATAAAGAAACTATATTGTGAATATTATGTGATAGTGATGTTCTTTATTTTATACTCTTCCTTGATATTCTTATTTAACAATGTGTCTATCTGGTGTTTACAAATCACTGACAATCTTCACAAAGTGTCTTTTCACAGTTGCACAGCTGACCAAACAGGCGAACACACACCTTCTACTCAGCTCTTCTGGGAAATCCCACAGCTCAGACCTTTGCATCCCTAAATTTCCTGTTTACAGACCTTCCGGTTAGCCTGATTTTCTGCCAAGAAGCTAGAGAGTCACTGCACTCTACAATAATGCTTCCAATAACTACTTTCTATTGAGAGAAAACTAACACGCTAATGAGGCTGTTTGGCCTCAGCTCATGATAGGTGACTGAGATCATTTTAATTAATAAACTGCCCAAAAGTAATACGTAAACCACTATGTATTCTCAAATCTACAGTAATGCCATTGTGCTGAAGTCACATAGAAATGTTTTGTGTATGTATTTCCATTTAAAAACGTTAAATGTAATGACAGTTTGGCATCCCATATAATACTGTCTGCTTCTGTAATCTGTTTTCATACAATTTCTCTTTAACAATCGTCAACGAATAACATCATTAACTGTCGATTTTGTAGTTCATGACCACATGTAGCTTGTGTCAAGGAAACCAGATTAAACATTTAGGGGCGGGGTTAACTGTGGAAACTTAATAATGGAATATTCCATTATCAGGCTGGAAAAAAGTAGCGACATATTATGACGTGTTGTGATGTACAATCTTTTATTTCTCGGGACGAAAGTAATAGTCATTTCTAAATAAATACATTGATTGCCCAAATGTCTCTTTCAATGATGGTGAGAAATAATCATATTACAAGGATCAATATGAGACATTAAAGCTAGAAGGCAATTCTGTAAACCAATCCATTGAAAAAAAAATTCAATCTTAAAAAGAGAAGCAAAGAATCTGTTTCCAGATTAACTGTCAGATAAAAATAATAACCTGTGAATTGTCCTTTTGTGTAAATGACATTACAAATGACGACAAATAACGTCCTTCTGCTCTATCACTAAACACTGAGGTCACTATACTGCCAAAGCAAGAGCAAGCAAAGGACAAATTGTAGCATGATAATACATTGTATATCTGTTACTGTAAAAGTGAGCTACTGTGACAGAAGAATCATCATATCTCATGATGAACACACAGCTAGCATCTGCAACGCTATGATTAGCCGTATATGGTTTACAGCAGATTACAATCATCACCATATAAATGCATTATCATTTTTAATCTAATTCAACAGCCATAAATGAATAAACAACTACTTGTTGATTTTAGACGACAGCTTTCAGATTCTTGTTTAGCGTGTTCAACATAAACTAAAACAAGAAACATCCTCAAAAAATATATTTTTGATATTTGAGTTGCATTATTATTATTAAAATGTATCATTGGCTGTCAATTTCAGCTTTTTGTCAAGCACTTCCTTCAAATCTTGATTTTTTAAAATCCTAAACTTAAACAATAACCAACATGGTGGCAGAGGGTGAAGCTGTATCTCTGTGTCCTCCAGAGCTTCAGTCTGAGGTAATGCTACAGCAGCAGAGTGAAAGGACACATGCTCATCCTGGCAATCGTTCAGCCGACGCAGATGGTGGACTCGCAACTGAGAGAGCACAACCACACACTGATGCCTGACTCTCATAAACACTGGAGGAGTTGATAGGGGAATAAAGGAGTGGGCCGGCTTTTTTTAACAACTGTTTGTGGATTACGCTCTTGTCTGCGGCTGACAGAACGCATGTTTTTCAGTGGTGGTGGAGAGATGCTTATTCTCTATTGATGCCAGTGTGCTGGCCTACATCTGTTTCCTTTATGCCCCATCAGCCACTGAGGGAGTCCAGCCAAAGAGGAAAAATGAAAAAGACACGACCGATCTTACTAAAGCTCAGCAAGATCAACAAACGGTTGCTATCCCACAAGCCTCGGTGAGCTAAAGCACCGCCTACAAGTATCATCTGCCAGTCGCACCACGCGGGAGACCGCCTGTGGGACAGACTGGCGGAATGGTACACAGCTGCTTATCCAAAAATATGTCCAGCCAACACCTGAACACACAACAGCAAATGTGCCCAGCCCACAACAGGCAAGAGTGACAATTGGCAGCCACTGACAGGGTACAAATATCACTTGCTTTCAAGTAACATCACACCAGAAACATCAAATGTATGTAGCCCTTATGCATAACCGGGAATATTAACAATTTAAAGACCTCTGAATAAAGCACATGATCTGGATCTTAGTATTTACGCACCAGCTCTATAGGAGGCTATGCGTGCTATCTAATCTCCTGTGTGTCATATTTCAGGAAGGAAGTTGATGACATTTAGACGTGACCCTGAGACAAAACCACATTGATATTGCTTTGTTATATGCACGGATTGCTTACTGGTAAACGGTAGCTTATGACAAGGCAGTGAGCCCATTAGATGTCTCCGCAGGATCGTGTATCACTGTGCATTAAGTCCTCATATATGGATGAGCAAAGGTGCGAAGATAGCAGTGATGACTAGGGAGAAAAGGTTGTTGTAGATTTAAAGCTAAAGCCATTTTCTCAATGTTGAAATGTTATCTCTTATCTTAATGTGCAAAAACAACTATAAATTGATTTCCCCTCAAGAGGTTCTGCTTGAGCATTCCCACTAGCCCAACATAGCAACACTGGCTTAAACAATGGCGAGAATCAGTTTATCCAACCAATGGCAGATAAGGGAGTCTTCCAAAGTTTTTTAAAATTAAACACTATCCCGTTTCATTTGGTGACCCTGAACAACACTGTGGTCAGTTTCAAAGGAAACAAAGCGAGTCTTTCTTCTGAACGGCAAGATCACAAGAGACAGAGTACCTTCCCACGCAAAACTGAGCGCACATTAACTACACGCTTTATTTAATTTCGAACAGCTGCAAAATCTTGGGCTTTCTCGGTCATGTGCCAGAAGAAGGATGGAAAAGCACCTTGTGACTCGCAGATCATTCATGTTGCAAGCACAGATGTTTCTTCTTGCGCGTTACGAGAAATATTAACAGTCTCTGTGCATTGACTGATGCTGCTGTGTGACTGGATCAGTATCCCGGCAGTTGTATCTCAATTGAATCGGTTTGGGAAGTCTAAAATCTCTCAGCTCTAAAGAATCTTTTAAAGGAAACCAGGGCATTTCACTGTCACTATGTGGGTCAATACATCTACAGAGAGAAGACAGAGAAAGCGCATATTAATAACTCCCACTGACTAAACTTGACACACACAAGCTGGTTAATACAAAAGCATGTGTGCCTCAGGTTTGGAATATAATGTTGCCTTTATTCAAAAAGCCTGAGGGAGCCGCTCCGAGGCATTTTATAGTATTTGGCAGGTTACGCGGTCACAAATATCAGAAGGTCTTAGTGCAAGATACAGGTTACTGTGCCAAACAAATGCCCTTATGAAAAATGCCATGAACTTTGTGAAGTGTGATGCATATGGCATGCTATACATTTATGTTGGTGACATAATGCCATATACTTGCTCGAGACAAACAGTACGTTTGGTTAATTCCAAACAAATGATGATATCAAACATACTTTCCTTGTTGTTGTTGTTCTATGTGACTGAAAACGCACACCAGTGACCTAAACAATTAAACGTTTCCATGTAAAACAAATAGGGATACCATTTTATAATTTGTATGCCTGAATGTAATTTATTCTATAGATCATTCCCCACAATCTGTTACAGGCATTTAAACTTACCCGATTTCATTCAAACTGGTTATTTGGCGATGCGTAATGTAAACTTTAGAAAGGGAAAACCAACTCGATTCGCACGTTTGCATTATTATACAATGGTATACATATACAGTCCACTTACGCTCGATGTTGAGGAAATCCCATTGACAGCAGCACGTCCAGATTGGATCCATGTTTGACAGGCACGCAACTGTTTTGTCGAAGTCTGCGCGGAATAATCTTGGAGTAAAGATCTTCCTTTGCTGCCATCCTTCAAAGTCCCGTTAAAAGATACAGTCGCATCTGACGGAGGTCAAAGACAGCATAGCCATAGGAAACATCTGCTTATTTAGCGATTTACACTATGACTACAAACCACAACGGTCCCTCCTCCGAGACAAAACAGCAGCGGCGTGAGATCAGCGTGTTTGTGTACAGCAGTGGTATACAGTTAAAAGATTAACGAGCAGGAGATAACGGCTGTGTCTCAAATCTAGTGATCCGCCTACCTACAGTAGACAGCATTTTGGCATCATAGGCGGGTCCAAGGCAGACACGCCAGCTTAACGGGTCAGTATTTTGGGCAACAAACCTAAGATGCCCCAAACGCTGTCAAGATAGTCAGATCCCAAGGTTTCAGAGAAGCCAAATTGTTATTCTTGGAATAGCAGTGGAATATTCACTGTTTTCATCATGCCTGACATTAACTAACTTTAACTAGTTTGACTTTGTCACAGGTTAGAAAGGTCAATACAATTAGCCTACTACAGCAATTATAAAAGCAAGACAAATACACAATTTACAAACACATGTATAGTTTTAATGTAATACTAACACTAATGTAAGTGTGACAACTTTTGATTCGTTATTACCAAAATATGTTAAGATGCAACAACACATATAATGGGAGCTGTAGACAATACATTACATATGCTTCAGATAAAGCATTGTTTTGAATATTACACAGACTTCATTAAAAACTCCATCTATTCCCAGTATGAATAACACACAAGGTTTTCACAAAAAATTCTTTATGACATGACAGGATGGGTGTGAAAGGCTACCATTACAAAGTCAATTGTTTCTCATTTCTGTTTGAAGCATACAACAATTGGCGTCCCACCCACTCATATCTCCCCCTACACAATACTGCAGTTAAATGCTCTGGTACACGGTTCATTTGTAAACAGCCTTGAGGTCTGTCCCCCTACCAAACCCTATATAATTACATCTTGTCCAGCAAATAAGAAATAAACTATATTTTCTCTAAACAATCAGTCTTGACCCTGCCCTGACGGATCATAAGGCACAATAAGACAAAACACACATCCTGCCTCTTGGAAAGCCCTCTTCATCTCCACCTAGTGACAGAATAAGAAAAACACAGAGATATTTTTATATATTGGCACAAAAAGATTGTGAATGTTAGGTCTTGATTTTATTGTCCCTTCTTGGTACATGAAATTTACCAAAAGAAATGTTAATAGGTAGTGTTTTGTCAAATAAATATTTGTTTATGTAATGCAGTATTTTAATACTGCATAATTAAAATTTTTACTGAATTTTTTAACTGTAGTTTAGCCTATCTACTTCTCTCCTACCACCTGTTGTACATACCAGTTTGTGCAATTTTTTTACATTTTGTTAAAAGTTGAAGACTGTGTATTAACAGTTACAAATGTTACACACATCTGTTTTGATGCATTTGGTCTTAAACTATCCCTTTGTGGGGAAAAAAGAAAAGAAAATTTATCTGTAGTAGATCTAGTACGAAACACTTTATACACTGCCATAGACACAAATAAATTCAGAGAGGGTGTAAATATATTTTTGTCTTCTAAATATGGAGTTGTCTTCTAATCACAGTAATCCAGGCACGATGTGAATTAAATTACAGAAAGCATTAAAATACATTGAAAAGATCAGCCATACCAGTCGTTCAGGGTCCATACACAAACCCACTACAGCACCCCCACTGCCAGGCAATTTTACTGCAGATCCAAACTACACAGACAATACAGGGTAAACAATAAGCATAAAGAAAGCGCTGCTTCTTTTTCAAAGGCTAAATAAATGCCTTAGAAGTACATTTGTGGAAGTAATCCAGGTAACCTTAAAAATGATTTTCTAGTA
This sequence comes from Botia almorhae, assembly GCA_036877575.1. NCBI lineage: Eukaryota > Metazoa > Chordata > Actinopteri > Cypriniformes > Botiidae > Botia > Botia almorhae. Next base: position 2,465 of record JAZGTJ010019706.1, on the reverse strand, counting down.
TATGATCATTTACCTGTTTTGCAAGATTAACCATTTTTAGATTTCCTGGGCCCAGACAGTCATCGGTATATACAGACCTGATGGACAAAGTGCAATTATACACTATAACTACTGTTATTATAAGTCAATTCTCAACGTCTGTATTAGTGTAGTTACAATATTCTGACATATGAATAAAATACACATTTTCAATTGCTTGATTACAGTTTCAATGAAAGCTTCTTGACTTTTATGACATTATGTAGAAAAACTGAAGTGACAGTGGCCTAACTGTTGCTCAAAGTTGCTTATCTCTATACATACTTTTGTTTGATACACTATTTTTACTACAGTCACTGTTACCTGGGGCATATTATTGTTACATTTTATTTTTGTTTAACATTATAAAAATGTTTACTGTTACATTTTATTTTTGTACACATTTTACAGTCAACGAAGACAAACATGGGTTGTGTTGCCATAGAAACAACTAATTTCTGAGCTGGAGGACGTAAACGCATCCAAACCGAATCGCTCAGTGGTCACTTTGTACACCTTAAAGACATTTTTATTAAATATTATATATATAATATATATAATAATATAATATATGTTATTGAGCTTGATACAGGTTATAAAAACATCATACCTCCTTAGCTCAAAGTTTTCATCCATGAGCTGTGCAAGTCTGGGCCAATCTTTACACTGCAAGGCTGCCCTGTTCACAGTGACAAAAGAATCATTACCATGATCCAATTCCAAGAGTAGAAAAGAATCATTACCATGATCCCATTCGACGAGTAGTTTTATCATCCATTAGGACAGATTAATCTTCTATAGTATGATTTTAAGAACTGATGCATGTAGATGAACCAACCGGGCTTGATCTGTGAGTTCAGCAAACGATTTCATAGCTTCAACCACAACAGTTTCACCTGATCAGACAGGAGACGGCTTAGGAAAAAGCTTTGTCGGCTAACAATTACAATGCAAACCATACAATCAAATTACCATTCAGCCAGCGCTGTCTAACATTACTGTGAATCCGTCCGGAGTCGCTTGGATCGCCCAAGTAGGCCAGCCAAAACAAAGGAAGATCGGTCATATCCAAGGGTATATATTCTCCTATAGAAAATAATTATATATTTACATTCATGCATATGGCACTTTCATCTAAAGCAATTCACAGTACATTCAAGCTATACACTTCAGTACAGACAGTCTCTGGGAATCATTTACATTTACATTTAGGCATTTGTCAGACGCTTTTATCCAAAGCGACATTGCATTATACTATACATTGAGTATGTGCAATCCCTGGGATCGAACCCATGACCTTGGCGTTGTTAACGCCATGCTTTAACCACTGAGCTACAAGAAAAGCAAATCAAAGCCACTACATTGAAATTATTAGCACCACTGTCCACCAGCTGAGGTAGAGGCACCCATATTAGAGAGAGCTTCAAAATGCTACTCTACTGTAATAAAATCTACTGTAAACACAGCTTGGCAGTATTGTTAAAGATATGTATAGTGTGGCTGAAGAAACATGATGTTTAAAGACAGTACCGTAACCCCGCTCGTCCATAAGTTCTTTGCTGAAGTCCATGTACACCAAGCCTCCATAGACCTATAAGAACATGAGAACAGAAAATGAGCCGAGATGATTGTATCTCCACGTCATGGTCCAGTCGCTCAGATTACTGTCCCAGGAATACCTGCACAACTCTGTCCTGTAGACCAGCTGTGATGAAGAGCTCATCTGTCTCAACGTTGAGGATGAAGTTAGCTCTGACTGGTTGAGGAAGATCCTGACCAGGATAAAGTTCATGTAAGCTAACCGTTCATTTCAGCATTCATTAAATAGGTTCTACTGTAAATTGATTGATTGGTGAATGATGTGCGTACATGGTCTGTAATGTTGTAAAACTTCATCAGGCACTTCAAGGTGGCCGACACGATTGCACTTCACATAAAACACAAAGTGTTCGAGTATTTAAACGTGTGCCTAATAACAATGCCGTAAACTTACCTGTAACTTCAAAATCAATCAGCAAGCATAGCAACTTAATTAATATTTATTATTGTTTTAAATTCTGAAGAGGACGTTAAGAACTTCACTTTCACTTACCTACTACCAGCCAAACCCTAGAAGTTACCAGAGAAATATGTTAAAACATGACACTGTTACTGTATTAAGATAGGAGACTATCATTTATCTTAAATGTGATCTTTACACAAACAACTGTAAATAATACCAAACTTACCACTTGTCGAGGAATGTTTGTGTCGTACTTCAGGGTAAAATTCTGCTTGGACAGGGCAATGCTGTCAGATACAGAGAACAGATACAATAGTCTTAGTGATTTTATTTACACTTAGAAGTTCTTGACTTATTCAGTTTGTTTGTTGGAATCTCACCCTTGTTCTGAACAGAACTGGTAAAACTTTTTACAGGTGGCTTGAAGAAGTCTCAGACCTCCCAA
>JAZGTJ010019705.1:0-10764 GCA_036877575.1 Botia almorhae | reverse complement strand
ATATGTGTATATATATATATATATATGTATATATATGTATATATATATATACACAATGCTGACGCTAAATAAGCCCCAGGGTAAAACACTGACACACAAGAACATCAACACTAAACAGAATCTAAAAAATCTAAACAAAATCTAAATATAAACATTTATACATACCTATTCATTTGCAGTGAACTGACCCAAAAGAGGCCAGACTTTAAAAGGCATTGCCTCTCTAGTAATGTAATGGTGCCACTGGTGTAATGGGTCACTTCCTATTTTCTTCTCCTGTTCTGGTCCAACAGTATGTGAGCATATTTGTAGTTTACTGACACCAAAAAACAACATTGTACAAAAAACTTGCTCAAAGAAAAAGCACATTGTAATTGCAATTGAAAACAATTACAAAAACATGTAGTATTTCTCCAAAACGATAAATATTCAGCCTGCCTTACTACCAATCAAATCATCAGTTGTCAGATTTGATGTGGTCTTAGCTACATACATAAATTATGGCATGACAGAAAGCTTTGTCCTATCAATACCAATGCGAGCTGCATGCACGATTTCTATAGTGATACTAAACATTTGTTCTCTTCCTTTCTTATTTAGCATTATAACTGTCATTACTAAATTCAAGAAAATTACTTAAGCAAGTACTCAAATGCTTGGCCAACACATTGGAAGTGCAGTCCTGTTTAGAGTTCTTTGCAGTAATAAACGTCAGCACTTAGTGATAGACGTACCTTTAAATGTCTGTGCCATTAAACTGCATGTGATAATATTTAGGTAACTATAAATGTCAACAGTTTAACTAACATGTTCTGTACTAAATTCAAACGTTTGGGTCAAACAAGAAAGTGACTTCCTTTTTAGTTAACTACAAATTTAAGACAAAAGATAAAAATATAAATATTAAACATTCTTGTGTCTTTCAGCTAGAAAATTTAGCAGCAGCTTTTTCCACATTCCTCTACATTTAGTTGTTTTTCTTGTCTTTAAATTATAATAAATGTCTGATATAATAATGCATGTCTAGTACTATTTGCTATTTAACATACTATTGGCTTATGTTGCCTTAATTTATGTGGGAATAACCTATTATCAACTAAAACACAGCCAATCTCTGAAACGATTCATAGAAAAAACAATCCAAAATCCAATCAATCCAATCCAAAAACAGTGAATGCGTTACTTATTGCACAGACAGTATAAATCTAAAGACAAATTCAAGGTGCCTCTACGTCCACACAAACCTTGTAATCTTATAAACTCTCTCAAGCATCTACAGTGAAACACTTATATTTGTGTCTGTGAGTCATGTGCATTAGAACAAACAAAGGCAATGTAGTTTTACAGTACAATGACTTCTTAAGTATCTGCACCCCTGTTCCTCCATAGACAGTTATCAGTCATTTAGATGTCAATGAAAATCTCAGAAAAGGAGCTTGAGACAGAACAAGCAACTCCTCATCTGAGGCGACTGCAGAAGTGTTTCTATAGGTTCTTGAAGTGCAACCAAAGTTTTAGGGGGTGGTGGGTGGTGATTGGTCATTGGTGGACCTTGAAGGCCAGGAGCTGCTCGGAGTGCATGTTGTTGAGAGAGCGCAGGTCAGGCAGCTTGAGGAGAAGTTTGGTAAAGATGGCAATCTCGTTGGGGTGGTTCTTGGTGATCAAGCTGCGTAGGGCTCGAATCAGAGTTTCCTGCAGAGCCTCAACTGAGTTCACATTTTCAAGACCAGAACGATCTGAGGGGGAAACACAGCAGCTGACTTTATTTGATACTTCTTTATTTGGGGCATGCTCTGGTTCAGGTGCTTTGAAACCCTTGGTGGCTGACCAAGGGTCTATCATCAGAAGATTTCTGTGTCCTTCATTAGCATATATTGAATAATGATTTTTACAATCAACAGCTAATGCTGACCTTCCATTGTGTGTCGTTAATTTCTAATTATATCATTAAGTTAAAAGAATTTTATTTTTTAAATTCCTTCTTTAAGCAGCAAAACACAACAGAAAGTGACACATACCTGCTGACACCAGCACTACAGCTGTGAATAGACTCATCTCCTCCTCACTGAGGTTCAAAGCCTGCAGCTTCTCAGTGAAGTCAAACATTGAATTCAGGAGGTCTCCGGCACCCATAGAGTGCAGAGCCTCCACACTATACTTTCTGCCGTTAAAAAATGTAACGGTGCGCTCCTTCACATCGAACAAGGACGTAAAACGCACCACCAGCACCTATAGATATTTCAACATGTCATTCATAGAATTCTGCACTCAAAATGTTAGTACCTTTGTTTTAAAAGAGACAGTTCACCCAAAAATTTTAATTCTTACATCATCTACTCACCCTCATGTCATTCCAAACCTGTATGACTTTTTTGTTTCTGAGGAACACAAAAAAATTATTTTAAGGTATGTTGGTAACCAAACAGCAGTGGCACCCGCTGATATGCATTTTATGGACAAAAAAACATTTCTCAAAATATCTTCTTTTGTGTTCCACAGAAGATAAAGTCTTATAGGTTTGGAATGACATGAGGATGAGTAAGTGATGAAAAACATTTACTTTATTTATTATTTTATTTATAAACATTAACTATTCCTTCATTATAACTGATGTTGTTTGTTGTTCATACCTCAAAGGTACCGGCCTTGAGCAGGCTGACCTGGTCATGCTGGGATAGATCTTTAAATCCTGGAATGCGCTTTGAAAACTCCACCACCTCCCTGACAACTGGGGTGAAGCTTGCAGAAAACTCCTCCCAGATACTGTGGCCTGACTTCTGGGGGTCCATGTAGGGCGACGTATTCATGGGACAAACCTACAAAACAATAAATAAAAAAACTGTAAAGAACAACTTTTTCTATTGAATGTACTGTATTGAGGTCAAAAGAACTTTGGTACTGACACTACGACAATATTAGTCTTATATTATCAGTAGTACTGGAGTGGAATCTGCCACAAATAGTGTTAATATTAATTAAAAGACAATACTGACAAGTTACTTAATTGAGAAATACCTGAAAGCTGCATGCTATTTTTAAATAAAACAGTTTTAAAAATTTATAATTACATTTAAATTTAAACTTTTCAAACTAAAAATTTTATGAATGGATAAGCATGTTTCGTAGCATATTTGTTTTTGCTTTTGCATCAAGTTTTAAGAGTAGTGCATTTCTTCCATTGGTATTTGTTTCTAACTATTGAAGTTTTGTGCTGTTACTCTAATCTGCATAACTCACTAGCTGCATCCTGTTCCCCCTTGCACATGTCGAGACACTGTAGCCACCCGTATCCTGTGTTTCGTTGTCATTGTGAGCTCTCTGAGACTTAGTGACATTGTGGTTGGTCAGTCTGGCAGGGCAGCTGCTCAGGGCACTGCAGTCATCGGGCATCTGTGCAACACAGCTGGATTGAGGGTTCTGATTGGTCATGGAAGATGCATTGTTTTGACGGTTCCAAACCTCATCTCTCTCCCGTGTGCTGTAGTTGGTAAGGGTCTCTGAAGACACATTTTCCTGCTCTTGATTATACATGAAGGTCTCCTGGTGTACCCTGGTGACTGTGCCAATCACCTCCTCCTCCCCACTGTCGGTGGCACTTGAAGAATCGGAGTTCAGGCTCATATCCATCATGACCATTGACTCGGGATCAGGTTTGGATTCAGACCGGTTGCTTCTGGGGGGGGTGGAGGGTGAGCAAGAGGAAGGGCCACTGTCTGGCGAGACTCCATTGGTGGAGATAGGCAGAATCTGGTTGTTAACAGACAGGGCCTGGTTGCCATGGCTGTTGTTCATCATGTTGTTCATGGCATTCTGCATTTCCAGCAGCATCCTTTGCTTCTCTCGTTTGGGAATCCGGCCGAAACGCACAGCTAAGGAGAAACACAGATTTAAACTCAGCTTTTCTCCACACCATTCCATAAGATGCATTATTAAGTGTCACTTGAGAAGTTCTTTTGAAACTGTACAGTACTGTGCAAAAGTTTTAGGCAGGTGTGAAAAAATGCTGTAAACAAAAAATGCTTTCAAAAATGGAAGTGTTAAACATTTATTTTCATAAATAAACAAAATGCAGTGAATGAACAAAAGAGAAATCTAAATCAAATTAATATTTGGTGTGACCACCATTTGCCTTCAAAACAGCAGCAATTACTCTAGGTACACTTGGACTTGGTTTTTGAAGGAACTCGGCTGGTAGGTTGTTCCAAACATCTTGGAGAACTAACCACAGATCTTCTGTAGATATAGGCTTTCTCACATCCTTCTGTCTCTTCATGTAATCCCAGACACACTCGATAATGTTGAGATCAGGGCTCTGTACTTCTTATTCTTCTTTACGCTGAACATAGTTCTTAATGACTTTGGCTGTATGTTTGGGGTCGTTGTCCTGCTGCAGAATAAATTTTGGGCCAATCATACGCCTCCCTGATGGTATTGTATGATGGATAAGTATCTGCCTGTATTTCTCAGCATTGAGAACACCATTAATCCTGACCAAATCTCCAACTCCATTTGCAGAAATGCAGCGCCAAACGTTCAAGGAACCACCACCATGCTTCACTGTTGCCTGCAGACACTCATTATTGTACCGCTCTCCAGCCCTTTGACGAACAAACTGCTTTTTGCTACAGCCAAATATTTCAAATTTTGACTCATCAGTCCAGAGCACCTGCTGCCATTTTTCTGCACCCCAGTTCCTATGTTTTCGTGCATACTTAAGTCGCTTGGCCTCGTTCCGACGTCGGAGGTATGACTTTTTGGCTGCAACTCTTCCATGAAGACCATTTCTGGCCAGACTTCTCCGGACAGTAGATGGGTGTACCTGGGTCCCACTGGTTTCTGCCAGTTCTGAGCTGATGGCACTCCTGGACATCTTCCGATTTCGAAGGGTAATAAGCTTGATGTGTCTTTCATCTGCTGCACTAAGTTTCCTTGGCCGACCACTGCGTCTTAACGTTGCCGGTTTCTTTGTGCTTCTTCAAAAGAGCTTGAACAGGACATCTTGAAACCCCAGCCTGCTTTGAAATCTTTGTCTGGGAGAGACCTTGTTGATTCAGTATAACTACCTTGTGTCTTGTTGCTGTGCTCAATCTTGCCATGACATGAAACTGTCTTTCACAACCTCACTTTGGTAGCAGAGTTTGGCAGCTGTTTCTGTTTCAGTTCATGACTGGGTTTCAACCTACGTGTGACATTGATGATCATTAGCACCTGTTTGGTATAATTGGTTGATCATACACCTGACTATAATCCTACAAAATCCCTTACTTTGTGCAAGTGTACCTATAAGAATTGATGCTGGTTTAACGGCAAAAGGTAGTAGTAACACCAAATTTTGATTTGATTTAGATTTTTCTTTTGTTCGCTCACTTTGCATTTTGTAAATTGACAAAAATAAACAATCATTATTAATATTTCCGAAAGCGTTCTTTGTTTACAGCATTTATTCACACCTGGCTAAAACTTTTGCACAGTACTGTATATTGTGTAAACTGAGTATATAATGCATATTTACTTTAATATATTTATACACAGTAAGATGTGGCTAATGCTCAGCTGGCTTTTATTCATCCTAACAATAGCGAGTTTTGGATTTTATCCGACACCTATCAATCTGGATGCATAAAGTGTGTTTGCTTGGGTTAATATTTTTGATTAAATAAAAATCAATTTAATTATTGACTTTTGCATGTTGGTGCTTTGTGCTGATACGACACTGGGTCATTTATAATTGTTATTCTGTGATTAATGATTAATGTCGTTCCAAACCTGTAAGACTTTTTTGCTTCAGAGAAACACTACAGAAAATATTTTGAAGTATGTTGGTAACCAAAAACAGTGGCACCCATTGACTTTCATTGTATGGACACAAAACCACTGAAACATTTCTTAAAATCATACAGGTTTGGAATGACATAAGGTTAAGTAAATAATGGAAAATGTTTAATTTTGGCTGAAATATCCATTTAATATTTAGCTACATATTTCATCTATTAGATATCTTTTAAAAAAATTTTTAAACACTTTTGTTAAATATTTTAAGCCTGTTTCATTATCTGGATCTAGGACAGGATCCTGACCATCTCTAGACATGCCCACGAGCAGACACTTCTTAAAACGGCACTGCTGGCATCGGTTCCTGTTGACACGCATGATGGGACAGCTCTCGTTCTTAAGGCACTTCTTATACTGAATGTTCTGCTGAATGCTCCTCCTGAAGAAACCCTGCCTCAGCGAAAATAAGAGAAAAAGGATGTGTCAGGTTCACAGTTTCCACACCGAAAGTAACAGGCAGCTGAGCAGAGGGGGTAAGTGCAGGGAACAAGTGCCGCTCTGTACACTAAAGACATCATTGTGTCAAGGAGTTTTGCTCTGATGTGGGAAGCGTTTTGGATATAAATAAAGCAAAATTACATTTTGCTTCAGAGTGACACAGATAATACACAGGTAGATATGACCCAGATAAGTCATGACAAGGCCAGATAAGGCATGACAACCAGCCAAACAAATTAGCACGAAAAACTATAAAACAGCACTAGCACCTCAGACAAAAACCAAACAGAGAAATCCCCCTTCTGAGATTTTGACTAAAAATCCTCTTTACCGCTGCTAACATCAAATAAAACCTAAAATTCTTACTATTATATGCTACAATTGTAGCTGATGACTCTTAGCACTTTCCATTTTCTCACCTTACATCCCTCACAGGCGTGAATGCCGTAGTGAAATCCTGACGCCACGTCCCCACACACTTTACACAGCAGCACCAGCCCATTAATCTCTGCAGGAAAGAAAAACAGGGTCAGATGAACATGGAACATGGAACACTATGGGAAGCATTTAATGCTTGAGCAATTAGATTAATGAAAATAAAATTAGAAAAATGCTTTCCTGTAGCTCAGTGGTTAGAGCATGGCGTTAACAACGCCAAGGTCATGGGTTCGATCCCAGGGATTGCACATACTCAATGTATAGGGATCAATGTGTAGTATAATGCAATGTAAGTCGCTTTGGATAAAAGCGTCTGCCAAATGCCTAAATGTAAATGTAAAAACAGTTATTTAAGAAAACAGGGGTAAAACCCATTACAGCACAATAAAGTGATTTATACATTTTGGCCAATAGGTGGAGCTGTCACCAATTTTTTTATATGGTCAGGATGCTGTGACAAAGACACCTACAAAGTTTCGTATCAATATATGAAAGCGTTGCCAAGATACAGTCTTATACCCAATATTGTGTGCTCATTGTCAAATTTGTTGATGTGCTGTAAGAGAATGGGGTGGCCGATCGGAAATCTTTTAGTAACTTTTTGTCACGGATGTCTGTAGATGATGCATACCAAATTTGGTGCAAATCGGACAAACGCAGGAGGAGTTTGAAAAAGTATGTTTAAACATAATGTTTAAATGGCCAACAGGAAGTAACTTTGAATATGACAAATTAGGTATTGTAGAACTCAGCATGAGCTAAAGAATCTAAAGAAAGAAGTTGCATAACAATATGTTATTGCAATCACCTGTTATAAGAAATTTCAAAAGTTATACTATATATTTTGGCCCCAAGCTTTGCAGGTCACCTTAGAATATGGTGATGACAAACCATATAAAGTGTCGTAACGATACAAAATTTTGTTTGTTAAATACTACATTTTATGACAAAATTGACAATGACTGACCATGGAACATCAGATATTGTTTGACTTGGCATGCCTCAAAGAATCTAAAGAGACCACTCACATTATTAAAGATCAAAGCACTATTTTTGCTCAGTTATGTGTGCCAAATTTCATAACTTTCCCATGTACAGTTCTATGGGCTGCCAAAGACTTCAAGAGCGGAGGAAAAAGAAGAATGGGAAAAGTAATGGTTGATGAAAGGTTAATAAAACACAGAACAAATGACATGTTCAAAAAATAATAAAGTGATAGTATACTTTTATATATAAAATATATCATAGTATTTGCAATACTATGATAGTATTACAAATAATATGTGTGAGATGTATAGTAGGTTTATGAATAAAGGGTTGATTGACGTATGCAACTACATTATTTCTGTAGGGACAACTGGAAATAAAAAAAAACTTTTATCCCTACAGTTCCTGTACAGATACCTGTCTGTCTGTCTAGCAGTCTTCTTATGCAATTACATTTGTTGCAATGAAAAAGTGTATACAATGTTATACTTATCAATAAAATAATGACAATAGAAATTAAATTTTAAGTAGAATTTAATAAATATATTCAATTTACATAATGTAACTACACAGAATGTAAATAATGTAAAATAATGTTTTGTTTTAGATACGATAAAGCTATTCACAGATATCCGTATAGTTCTTTAACTTTCATGATAATTATGTTGGAATTAGCATCAAATTGTAGAATTAAATGTATATTTAAGATGATTTCTGGTTCTATTAAACTTTATTTCTTTAGGTCAGTCTCTCACTTGTAATTCCACTTTTAGCTGTGGAGGGTGATCGTGCCTTCCCTCCGCCATGCCTGGGTGGGCGGTATTGAGGGGCCACCGGAAGGGCCTCGCCCTGTTCGCCCTGCCGATGGCCAGGTGAGCTGGCATGGGGCGGAGAGCAGGACTGATAGCTGCCATTGGAGGAATCACTGAAGCATGAGACTGGACTACATGCTGAGCTCGAGGAGCTAATGTATGCTATTACTCCACCTGCTGGGCAAGACAAAGAAACGTTTCAGATAAGAAGGCGTCAAGACAGACAATTTCCCAAGCTTCATTTACCTGTCCAGATCTGTGTATGCGATATAAGAAGACTGAGCATGTGGCCTAGAGGTCAAACTTTCAAACTTTTGTCATGTATTGATTTTCTATCCATTTTCAGTCTCAGTTGTCTCTATTTTTATTATTGTCATAAATCACCAAACTAACATAAATTAGGTTACAAGGCAATTATGTAGATATTATATACTACAGAACTAATGTATATAGGTACATTTCCATTCCCGTTTCATGTTTTATTTAATAAGGCAGCTGTTTTTCTTGTAGAAAGTGGACCAGATTGTGTGCTCTCTCTATAGGTTGACCTGATTTTTGCTGCCCCACACTCAATAGTTAGGTAACGCCATTACATAATACTAGTTTCAGAAGGGTGTAGGCCTTACTATACCAGACAATTTAATTAAAAGAAACAGAGTAGACAACATATTTCTTAACTTTGTTATTTTTATTTAATGTAACTATAAGCAAGCAATTTGATTAACTATTACATAATTAGTACCTACACGCTGCTGGTTCACACAGTACAAATCTCCACAAATAAAAAATGTCCACCTGAAAATTAAAAACATAAAGATCTAAAAATCTAAAGCTCTTATTTTTTATTAAAATAAAACAAACTGATTTTGTAAATTAATTTACCACAAGTACAGACCCATTCAGAACTGCTTATAACTAAATTATAACTAAACTTAATATTATTTATTTACAAACTGTCCGCTGGAATATAAATATTTTAAAAATGCACAAAAAGCAACCTTTATTAGTTTAGCATTGAAGTTTTAAACTCAAAACAATATGAATGAGCGCCGGTGTTATTGATTGACAGCTCCATGTCCCCGCCCACACGTGTACTCGGCATGTTTTCTGAGCGCAAACGGCGGAAAGTGGGTCAGTCAGCAGCCGTCTCACGTGTATCTAGAGCTGCAGACACGTCCACGCTGCCATGCAAATTATGCAACAAACACGTCACGGCTTCTCTCGGCCAGTCGGAGCAGACGCACTGAACGCGTAAACACAGATGCACATGGCTAGGCTGAGTGGTCCATGTGAATGGGACAGACTGCAGCTCGATAGTAACCCACAATTCTTGCCGTAACAACACGAGCCTAATGCCATTAACCTACTTGCAGGTTTAATGCTGCGAATAATGTAGTTAAGTTACAAACCACACCTTAATGTATGATATACATTCCCAGCATTATGTGAAACTACATGTCCCCATTTCTTAAACAACAAAGGCAGTATCACATACTGAAGTCTGGTACTCAAGGGTAAAACAGACCGATCTTACCAGCCTTTGTGGAGTCCATATCCTCCGACAGCTCCGAGCCGCAGTCACCTGTGTGTTCCGGCCGTTTTTAAACGCTTTGGTCAAACTCCTATCTCTAACTGTACACTACCTAGGGAACATAACTAACGCGACAAGAAAATACGGAACTACTGCCGCCGTTCGGCTGAATAATCAATCTTCCACAAAAAATATTTTTGTGAGTTTAACGTGTTAAATGCTTAAACTTAAAAATAAACTTAAAAATACTGAAAAGCAAACTGGAGATTAAATCCAAACCAATTTACGCCTGTTTGAGTGTGCGTTTACGACTCAGTAAGTCGTTTTAACCTGTTACTGATCACAGATGTGAATAGAGTTTAACGCAAGGGTGACCGAGCACATCGAAATACTCAAAACTGTGTGCTGCTGCTTCTGTCGCCGCCTCTGTCTCCGGATCATGTGACCCACTTCGCTGTGGCTCCGCCCCCCGCAGCTCATCCAAGGGGCGGAGTTGGATCCAGATTCAGGGGGCGGAGTTGGATTTCCTTCCACTGCATTCTGATTGGTCGACAGGTTCCTAGCGTTTCTCACAGGTTCGCGTTTAAAGGCTGTGTAGAGAATGGTGTCGTCTAGCTGCGCCTAATTTAATAACAAATGATCGTTGCGACGGAAACGAATCAATCAAAACTAACTTTAGCTGGAAAATAACTTTATTAAAGAACCGCTATAAAGCCAAAACAATCT
>JAZGTJ010019704.1:0-10765 GCA_036877575.1 Botia almorhae | reverse complement strand
ACGACAACCAGACAGTTGGCAGCTGGTCACTTAGTTACTGTGACAGATGCAGAGAGAGAGACAGACCCGCGGAAATAAACGGCTAAAACTAGTCTAAGGTGGTCAACTGGTCCCCAAGTCTGGCTATGTTGGTAAAGCTGGTCTGTGTTGATGGTTTTAGAGGGGTTTTAAGCATGTCAGTATCAATACTGTGCACTGTATACAACATATGATCCATATCTGTTATCCTGTGTATATAAAGAAGCTTCACTTCACACAAACTGTCGCTCACACTGATTGATTAAAGCTTCACGCTTTTCTGATGTCTGAGTGAAACAATCTACAACTTATTTTATAAACAGCAATTTTAGTATTTTAAGGACACTAGAACAGTGGAAACACTAGAATGAACAGTTTCGAACAGACTCTTCACACAGAAAGAAGAGCTGTGATGATAGATTTTATTCATAAGTTCAGAGATGATCATCAATCAAACTCTTAATCTGTCCAGTGAGTCAAAGCTCTACAGACCTGTAACATTCACACCTGCATCATTGAAACTGATTTCAACATCATGTGTTAATCAAACGATCTGTCCCTGAGGTTCATTTACATTACGAGTATTGTGCCAAAAAAACAACACAATACTGTATCATTTATCAGAACCATGCAGCAGGTTTTGAGTTCTTAAAGCTACAGGCTGTTTTTATAGCACATCTACAACTTCAACCCTTTGAACTGACAGACATTCCGGTTGATCAAACAGGGTCATTAGGGAGGAAGTGCAGTGAAAGTCAGGAATAACAGTCCAGATGACCTCTGACCTCTGGTCAGACTCTCTCGTCTGCTCTCCTGTCTAATCTGTGAATCTCATCAGTCATCACAACGTTTCAAACAAATATCTGATGGCTGCTAATCTAGTAGTCAACAGCTCTGAAGGTCACTACACTCTTTGTTCAGCTGGTCTCATTGGCAAGATCCTCCAGGAAACTTTGACCTTTCTGGGTGAGCAACCACTCATGCAGATCAAAGGCAGACTGCTGATAGGCTGAGAAAGATCTTGTCTCCTGAGAACATGGGAACGAGACTTTGGAAATGTCTTGAATACTTCACTTGGAATAGTTTGGCAACATTATTTAAGCATGTAACAACAACATCGATGCTTTGTACATCAATGGGTTTAGACTTTGCTTATTTAAGTTATCCTGATGTGACATGTCAGGGTTGTCTCAATGGGGAAATGTGACTTAGATTTATCTCTTGGCATACGTTTAATTTTTGTGTACATTCCAAAGGCTGGAACAAAGGTTAGTGTATATTTTGATATGAATATTATAAATATAATATTTTGATATATATTCATGAAAAGTCTTAAAAAGAAGAGGAATATGTAAGAATGAACAGGGACTGTTTCTGATTGGTTGGCAAAAGTCTGTCAGTGCAGCATCACTGAGTGTGTTAGAGTTGATCCTGAGACCCATATAAAGAGACACAGACAGGAATAAAGTGCTTGTTGCTTTACAAACATTTACTGAAAGAGATTCTGTAACTGTTCTCCTGGTTCTTGTCTTTCCTGACGGCCCTGATAAACACACACAGCCACACACTCGCACACACACTACCACCATCACTGACCAATTTTCTCTTTCAAGAGACTGACAGACACATTTGGTTTCCAAGGTAACCACACTTTTGTCTATCTTGTTGCCAGGTGACTGGTTGTCATAGAATCCAGACAGCTACACATTTAGTATTTGATGCGAAACTCTCAACTGTAATCTCTCTCTCTCTCTCTCTCTCTCTGTACTCTAGGTTTCTATGAAGCTGTTTTTTTCTTGACGAGTGGAAGTAATTACAGACGAGTTGAAGTAAAATAAAGTATATACAACCTAAAGCAAAAAACTGTTTTATAGCATCATGACGTGATGGCAAATCTCTCCTCAGCGAGTGCAGGATCAGTACCAGCTCTCTCCAGCAGAGACATTTACCAGCCACACAGACAGACAGACAGACAGACGGACGGACAGACAGACTCACGCTCTGTTGCTCTGAACTGTCTGTGTGTTTGTGAAGGCGTGTCTGCCCTTCATCTGACACAGTTTCGAGGGATCTGAGAGTAGTTGGGTAAATTTGGCTAATTCTGCTGATGTATCGGGGGAGAGAATCACACTGCAGCTGACTGAACTGGGTTACTATTAAATGTAGGGCAAAGATCCAAACCAGAATCACCACACACACGCTCAGTGAAACACTTCTCCAAACACAAACGGCAGCTGATACACACTGGACAAAACACAGAGCAGGGCCACACACAAACACATATTCACGCACACACACTCAAACAGTCATCTACAGTGAGCTGCAAACACAAACTCACACACACTCTCACACAAGTAAACTTTGTATGGATCTATGTTGTACTGATTGTCTATTGTGTCAATATTTACTTGAGCACTCTTTAGATTCTCGGTTCTCTTCATCTGTTCATTATATTCCCAGCACCCCTAATGTGGAAAAAGATACAAACACACTCACACAAATCTGTTTACCTCACCCAACATAAACACTGATACACTTCAGTACAATACACTCAGGCAGAGAGAGACACAACGCATGTGAACAGACAAACAACAGCCAGTGAGGAACAGAACAGAAGGTAACCTGACATCACACTTCTGCTCTGAAAGCACTGAACAATACTGTCCAACCTTCAGTCTCCACAAAGGGAATTTCATTGAACCGACCAATGACAGAACAATGAAATATCTAAACCACTCCCACACCTTCCTCAGGCTTTTCATACATACAGTAGGTTTATTTAAAAGAGTACTAAACAAATATTCATATTTATAAATATTCTGCAGAATAAGTGCAGAAAAATTGGTTGATGTCTGATTATGATTATTATGATTATTTGTGTCTGATGATAAATTTATACCACATGTATCTGATAATATGGTTGTTACTGATATAAAGTGAGGCGGAGTATGCCACTGGTCATGTGATCTCAATATGTTAGCTGTTGAATAAAACAGCTCTTTACATTATAAAACAGACAGTTCCAATCCTGGATTCTGATTGGTCAATAAAGCATTCAAGCATGCTAAAATAAACAGTATAATAACAGCTACAACAGAAAACATGCAAGAGACTTCACTTCTAACCAAAGTCACGTTGAATAAACATTTTAATGTTTTGAAAAACAACATTTTAATGTTTTTAAACATTAAAAAACAACATTTATGAAAACTTGTGTCAATATTTTGATTATGTATTTCGCTGTGTGTAAAAGTGCTGAGGCCCTTGAAGCTGTGATATACTGCAAATATACTCACAGATGAGAGGGTAACAGACACCTAATTACCCCCTTCAGCTGTGACTGTATTCACACACAGAGACAGAAAGACTCCAGAGGGACATTTAGAAGCCCTGACTGTTAATACCAGCAGACAGGGTTAATGTTACACTGGCCATGATTTGTACTCTGTGCTTATGGGAGAAACTGACCTTTCAGAAAGAATGAGAGAAAGAGGGATAGAGAGAAGAGAGAAAGTGTATGTGTGTCTGACGTGCTGAGCTGTAAAGTCACTCAATGACAGCTGGAGTTCCTTTGAACTTCTCACATACAGGAAGTGAGTGTTTGTGAGGGTGTCTGTGTTCAGTGTATCTGCAGGCTTTAAGTTATACCACGTGTCTACAGCTGGGGTGGGGAGGGGCTGTACGGGTGTACTGCAGGGTGTCCGTCCATGTGAGATGATTCTGAATGACTGATCTATGCCACACTACTGTACACTCCAGTACGACAACAGTTCCCTCAAAAGAACAGTTCTGACAGCATTTAATCATCCTTCATGTTTCATATTGTGAAACACATGTTTTTATCAAACACAAAAGCAAATGTTGAGCAAAATGTTCAACTTTCTGTTCCATTCAGTAAAATAGAATGAAAATGTTTTGATCTTATCATTTCAAAAATGATAAAGTTTCATTAAAAGTTTGTAGGTTCGAAACACCTTGAAGATGAATGAATGATGACAGAATTTTACATTTTTGGTTCATTGATCATTAATATTTTCTTCACCTGCTGAAATGCCCACACGTCTCCAAATCTAAACATGCATACCCTTCATAAATCCCTGACAGACCAGAAACAAACTCTCTCTCTGTCACACGCAGACAGGCTACGCTTCACTGGCTTTACTGTATCTTTATGTCTGAGGGCCGCCAGCTTTGCTTTTGTGGAGGGAAATAACAAAGAAAGACCCCCTATACCCACACTGACCCCTCTCCACTCACTCTAAGCCCCTCACACACATTCCACAGTGTCCAGTTCAAAGGTCACGGCCAGCACAACAGCCAGTTAAAAGGGATTTGAGAAGTGAACAAATGTGAAGTCTGCTCAGCAGAGGGAGAGGGAGAATTTGAGGGGAACACACTCTTTGTCTAAGTGGGCTGAGGGAAAGGAATCGCATGTGTTTGAGGAGAACTCACCAGATCTACAGTTCATCTACTGTGATGGCATCAAGTAAAGGGTGACGGTATTAAGACCAACACTGCATGTCTACTTTTCCTCAGATTGGCCTTTGAAAGTATTTTCTCACTTATTGTCAACATACAATAGCCATCAAAGAAGGCGTTCTTAAAACGTTCTAAGACTTGAAGCAAAACCTTTCAGCTCTTCAGTGAATTCTTTACTAGATTCTACCATGTTTGAGCTCAAGAAAAACAGAGATTTAATAAACTGAAGAGAGACAAATGTACACAACTGTCTTCTTAATGAATGAAACCCTCTTCAAATCAAGAACTGCAAATGATGTTAACAGACAGATGCTTTATTTTCTTTTTAACTGAAATCTCAGACACTTTATAAAACATCAATGAGTCAAAGTTCCTGTGATGAGGCTTTAACACTCCAACACCAGACATGAAGCTGAAATGACACAAATGACCTCTACAGAATCACACACCATCATTTACTGACCCTGCAGCTCATGAGAGGTCCATCCTGAAAAGTACAAAATAGATTTTTAATTGCATGAACTTTACGGTTGTGCTCTGTTGCCTGTATCGTGGGTGAGGGCACAATTTTAAGGGCATGTGAGTGAGATACAGTGTGTACTTCTGAAAACAAGTGTGTGAGAGCGAGTGAGATAATTAAGAGCTGTTGTGGTCTCGGCGCAGAGCGTGTCTCTAGAGGAAGATGCTAATTTTTATGTGTGTGTGACCTGTGTCTGTAAGGGAGGATGTCTCCTCTGATGGAATTTTGACCTAGAAACCAGAACACAGAATAATCCTGACAACATCACAAATCTCCTTCTGTTACCAGAACGATGATGTATGTGTGTATTTGCAGTTTGTGTGGGCAATAATGAAGATTACATTTATGTGTGTGTAGGGTTGCAAAATTACACACAATTGCCCAATAAAATAACACGCTTAACTTGTGAATGTTGCTGTGTGTGTGTGTGTGTGTGATGTATCACAACAGATGGTGTAAAGTCTGTGCATGCGAGGTAGAAAACAGATCTGTGGTATCTGTCAGAATATCAATCAAACTTTTCAGCACTGTTTTATCTGTGTGTGTATGGATTTGTTCACAGTCATACAGATGTTGAAAGGGAACATAATGTGTAACATTTCAATTTTGTGATTAATGTAATTTCAGCTGAAGTGTAAGTACGGGTCAATAACACATACGATTTTAAAGGGCTGTACACACAAACTGAAAGATTCAAGCGAACCTCTACAGCCTTCAGCCAAACACCTTTAATTCACTGGCGAGTTCTTTGCACACAGACAAACAGCTGAATGCAAACAAACACAGACACACACAGTCCCGCTATCTCTGGGGCCCAGACGGGCCCTCGGCCCTCAGGCGGCCATTAGGAGAACAGAGGTGAGTTTCAGATGAAGAAGAGAATTCATACAACTCCACCTGTCAATCATGCACTCAGTCTCAGAGGAGTATGGGGACATTTACCTGCATTTCAATTTCACTATAATGTCATATTGTGCGGATATCGCTTTAATAACTCTCAAGCGAGACGCGGGGACAGATTCTGAATAAATGTGTGAATCCGTTCAATCTGCGGGCGAAAGAACCGAAATAAAACGAATGATTATGAAATAAAACGAATGATTATGAAATATAACGAATGATTATGAAATATAACGCATGATTATGAAATAAATGATTATGAGATGTAACTATATCTTAAAATCAAAGACAGATATTTCTTTGTATGCGCCTGATCGCTGTGTGAAAGGCGCGTATCAGACCGGCGTTGCTGATGTGCGCGTGCACGCGTGTCTGACAGACTGTAAATGCCCCTGCTGGGGCAGATATTGCCGCACCGAATAACAGCTCTATCATCCCATGCCTGAACACACACACACTGTGCTGCGGAGGGTCATTTAGCCCCTTTGATTTAGTGTTCGGACATGACGGGGGCAACATATCAAACACTAATATAAAGATCAGAAACCAACAGGAAAAATAAAGAAACACAAATAACGCAAATAAATAGTGGGATTGTGCCATTAAAATACCAGTGATTTCATCCAGCGCCCGAATCAGAACAAACAGCTGTGAAATGAGAAAAATATTACCAGTGAGAGAATTAGAAAAAAGCTACAAACCAACATCATTAAAGTGAACAAAACTTACCTTTAAAGTAGTTCGCATGGCGCATGCGCTACATTGCTGGTCTCCTGAAGCAATGCAACAATAATTTTCAATTTCACTCCAATTGTATCGCAGCTTTGTGTTTACTTAGTGAATGCAATCCCAGAGTGCTTTGCGCTCGTGTCCGTGAACAGATAAAAAGAGAGGAATGTCAGGTCTATTTGTGCAGGCCTGTTATGCTTATTAGAATATCATGTTAGCTGCTGAGAGGAGTGTTCATGTGAAATATTAACAATGTAGACAGTAGGTGCAGTATTTTTATCAAATGGACAGAATCACACTAGTGAAATTACAGCCATGATAAACCAGCACAGAGGCAGAATTATCAGTTTTACTGCATGGAATGTAATCTTTATGTGATGGAGCGTCTGTGATGGAATAAGAGAGAGAGAGAGAACGAGAGAGGTCTGCACCAGAACACGGCTTTTCTCAATGTCTTTACATTGTCAGAACATCTGTTTCTAACATTTATTTAACATTGCACATTGTTTCTTTATAACAGCTCAACTTTATTTGAACATTTTCTTACAAGTCCCATCCAGTCCAGCTGGACTTTAAAAACATTGAAGTTTGATCCAGCATGAGCTGTGTTCCTCACTCAATGATATCAGCACTGTCTGCAGTAATACTGTTGAGAAAGGTTCCGTTGTCTCACGCCATAATATTACATTTGTTAACAACACAACCTGGTGTTCAATGACTAAATGCCAAGATAAGATGCTGAAACAGTGTTTGGTGTTCATGTGTGGTCACTGTTGGTGTTTGTTAGCTGTAGGTGTTGAAATGCTTCTGATAGCTTCAGGTGAACACCAATCCTGTCAGACTGCAGATCAACATAATGCTGCTGTGAAGAAGAAATTAAAACAGAGAAAAAAGATCTCTGATTTTCTTAATCACAAATAAAGGCTACAGGCATACAGGGAGAAAGAGCAAGTACTATCTGCTCATTTACTGGGGTTGTTGTAATGATATAGACCCTCTTTGAGGATCTTTTGCTATAACAAATTAACACTGAAAACAGAGTAAACATGAAAACACTTTCCATATAATATGAGATTACTTCTGACATTTCATGTGTGTGTGTGTGTGTGTGTTTGTGAGACCAACACAAAGGCAAAATCTTTAAATCAATACAGATAAATAAAACTGTTCCATGTACACCAGGAAGCTCAGGTCATTTACGTCATTAACACATCATCTCCTGTCTTATCTTGGTGATGATGTCACGTCTCATCAAGTGATATGAAATACATCAGGTGACCTGTAGACCAGAAGCCTCCAGCTGGCACAAGGTGATGATGTCAGAGATGGCTGGAGACATCACCCAAACCTGATAATGAGAGGCAAGGCAAGATTGTAACCTAGCAACAGATAGTTGAGGACGTGGACGTTTGTGATTGGGTTAGTTAAGACACACAGTGGCAAAGTCAGTATAATTCACATAACAATAAAACAACATAAAACAGTATAAAACAACAATCACAACACTCTGAAACACATACAAATGCACAGCTGGATTCCATCTGCTGGAGTTCTGTGTGAAAACCCAAGCGGTCTACGGATGGCAAGCATCATCATGAGTGAAGGGCTCCTGTGCTGTCTGTGATCTCTTAACCTTGACCTCTGACCGCTTGGAAATCTCTGATGAGTCTCCTCACCTCCTCCACATGCTTTTCCTGCTCCTCACATAATGATGTTTAAAAAACAGCGAACACAAACAACTGTGTGCTGAGGAGTTATGACAGAAAGCTCATGAAGTGGAAGGAATGAAAAACTCATTCTTTGATGCACAATAAATAAATATGACTGAGCTCTGGTTTAAAAAAATCTCACAGCCACAATCAGATGAGGAAAGAAACATTCAGGAGAGAATTCTTGTTAGCGCCAATATTTGCATTACGCGGGCAGTTCACTGAAAGTATTCTGGAATGGAGGCAATGACGGAAAGAAACTCAATTCACATGAAGGAATTTCTCCATTGTGTGCGGCATCTTGAAGTTTCGTTTAAATAGATGAATTACTGCTTGTACACAAACGTCTTTATTAAACAATTAATTTCACCACCTGCTTTCTATGAATGGTAATGGTGTGATGTTAACTGCAGCAGGGACATTCTGTAATGCAACACAGTCCATAATGATCCTGATTTACATAAAAAGAGGCGTGTTTGTGCTGAAAACAATGAATGATAAAATAATGAAATACAGTGCAGCTCATTTGGCACATGGTTCAACTGGACTGAGGTGGTTAATATACAAGTTTTTTGTATTGCAATGCTGTCCAGTGAATTCGCCCCACAGTGGCCAAAAATGTATGAAGCACTTATATTTATACAGTATTTTTTTGAATCACTAAAAGTCTTGCGTTCTACTGTTTGGTCTTGAGGTTAAGCACATTAATCTATTCGATTCTGACCATTAACAACTCTCCTGAGCCCATGTGAAGCTCTGATCCACCTTTCCATGTCACACACAAATACACACATGTAAATAAATGCAAACACTCCGCAACAACATAAACCCTACATGTAGATCTCTTTCTAGTCTGGGAGATATTAAAAGAGTCAGTGGGCTCATCTTCTAATAGTGTGTGTTATAAGATCTTACTGAGATTCTCTTGAACATGTTCTCACACACTCTATATGTGTGTGTGTGTGTGGTCAGATTGGGTTTCTCTGTGTGCTCGGCTGTCCTCCTCTCATACTTTATAGTAGATATTGGCAGGACTCTGCGGGGGCATTTCCTGGACGATGTAGACGGGATGTCCATAATCGCCGCTCACTTTCTCGTAGTGGGGGCAGTAAGCCGAGTCAGAGGTCCGCAGGGGGATGATGATGTCACTGGGTTCTGAGCCAATATTGTTGCCCCCGCCGGACCCTGTTCCCACCCCGCCGGAGCTCCCCCTCTTTGGGCTAAGAGAGGACAGTGAAAGGGCCGGATGGTGAGTCTCTGAGTGCTTGGCTTTCCTCCGTCTGTAACACACCACAGCGATCACCATGGCGATGAGGAGGAGGACGGCCCCCCCGGCACCGCCGGAGATCAGGGCAATGTTAGAGACAGACACAGTGCCACTGTCTCCTCTCTCGCCCGCCTCACCTCCATCACTCCCTTTAGAGTCCGTGTCCAGATCTGCAGGAGGAGATGATACATCAATGTTCTCCTGGAGCAGAGCCTGCTGCAGGACTTCTGAACATCACTTAGACCTTCTGATGAGTAACACTACAACTAATCTCCTGACAGTACATAAACTCTGTCAATCCACAGTCAGCTTTGATTTAGCCCATATGATTTCAGAAACGCTTCATGTTTGCTTCAACACTGTTTGATTCATTAAATATTGATCTTTTGGGATCAGCCAGCACAGTCTAAATCACAAAGAATGCCGTTCAAAGAACCTGTTTCAATATGTCTCCGTAACTTTAATAAATTGTGTGAGAACTTTATTCCTAAAAACAGATCCGATCATGACATCAAAGTTAATACAGACCCTGCTGGGGTGTTCACACTTGACATATTTAAACTAGTGTCATTTTTAACCCTAGCTTAACATAATTCTGGGTTGTTCCATGATTGTTCCATGGATTATTAATTAATCCTAGGTGGTGAGCTTTTAAAATTTCACACTGTACATTTTGTAAGCTCAACAGGAAACATTCCTATTTAGTTATCTGTGACAACGTTAAGAAATCAATCTGATATGGATGTCTTAAGTTTCTAAAATTTCATACAAACAAAAAATGTGTCCTGTGACAATCCCTTTTAATACTGTCCCACATTCCGGCTGTTACCTGGAGTTCTGCTGTTGGGTCGTGCTGGGTCAGGTTTGGGCTTTGGAGGAAGACCATATGCAGCTATAGGAGCAAAGAAAGTAAACAGTGTTGTACATGATAAAATAAACAGATCTGATTTTAAGAATGAGTTACAGTTCTATAATCAACAGGTATGTGAATGCTGATGAAGATGATGGTTCTTACTCTGTCCCACTTTGAGAATCAGCTTCATCCCTCGTGTCACACACACTCCTCCTCTCATGCTGTCAATGCCCTCTTTGGAGCCGTCAGAGGTAGCTTTGGGAAAACAGAACAACATTCATGTACAGGTG
>JAZGTJ010019703.1:0-10765 GCA_036877575.1 Botia almorhae | reverse complement strand
ACTGTCATATATTACATTTCTGTATGGGCATGGCAATGTAGTCTAATTGACTCTTTGATGACTGTGTTTATGTTAGAAACTATAGAATCTCTTTTTGTTGCATTTGCTCTCTCTCTCAAGGGTCAGCTGTTTATTTAATGCAGATCTATGACAGAAGATGACCTTATTACAGAGCGTGACTGCTTAAATTCCACTCACATTTCAAAGCTTGATTCCCCTCCATTTAATTTCTTTTGAAGTAATTAACAGCATCCACTCATATTCCATTTGTATGTTTCCATGGTGATATCACATTCAGCATCCCCCATGACATGAACCGCAGAATGGATGTCTTGATATGACAGGGATTCATTTGTTCAGGTGGAAGAAGGATCCTTTAGTCAAATATAGGAAGGTGGGCGGGGCTAGTGTTTGATTTACAGTGCCATTTAAAATGTGAATTAATGGGTAAAAATAGATGTGCAGGGATTCACAGGCACAAAAATATGTGGATTTAAATACATCTTGACGCACTCATTTCAATAAACATCCATCAGGATCATATGACACAAGTGTAAGGCAAAATTTTCAAGTTAACTTTATGACTTAGCATTAGCTGTAAAGTTTTTAGCATTACATTTAGCCTTCGTTTCAGTTTATACTTATAAGAAATAAAATCTTGAATGACATCAAATTAGTGGTGAAGTTGGTGGTTTTATAAATTAAATGGATGTACTGTATATTATTATTACATACATATATACACTCTGTGTAGTTGTAACTTGTGAATATACAATGAAACACACAAATAACCTAAAAACACCTCTGATGATGACATCAAAGAATATCCACCAATCAATGAGACAGTCGATTATTCTATCAGAATTCTGAAAGGAAGGAGGTTCGAGGATGTTGACCTGGAGTCCCTGTTCTCAAATAACAGCGACCCTCTGCTGTTCAATCTTTCCAGACATTTAAATTAAAGGTCACATGTAAATGACTATCTGTAATGGCACGGCACACAGTATTGAGAAAAACACCAAATTTTAGCTATGAGGACAAAACAAGTTAAAGGTGTTTGCAAATGTGCGATTTCTGCTGTTCTGCTCATGAATGTATCACTAAAAATACCGTTCATAATTAACTGAAAATGATTCGGTTCTGTCTCATCTTTGATGAAGACGGACATATTGTGTGTATGTGTGCTGGGACGAGTTCACACCAATATAGTAGATCTGTTAAAGAATCAGTTCATATTTTTGCATACGAGTCATTTTCTGATACATATTAATGATCAACATGGAGATCTCTCACAGTAAATTCAGATCAGATTTAGGGCTTTTACTTCAACTCGTCCGCTCTAATGTAGCCGTTAAAGATCATTGCTATTAACTGTGAATGAATTATTAATGGAGGCTGAGGAAGAAATACATAACTGAACATCGAGTCACGGTGCTGGTCTGGGCTCATGGCAAATGGCAAGTCCCCTGGTCCTGCTTTGATTCCAGACTGGCCATCTGTGTGGCCACACCACAGGGACCCCAGTGAGAGATCAGCTCACTGAGGGTCTGCATGCAAGTGTTGAGTGTTGTGTTCTTAACTCAGATTACAGTTTTACTGGAAAATATCAAAGCAGGGATAATAATAAGTATCAGAACTGCCAGTATATACGCATGTCTGTTGATACATTTCTTCAATGGACTGGTTTTAGTGAATATTTTCTATTCAGACAAACACACAGACAGACAAGTTGCCAACATGCCATTGAATCTATGGTGCATAGTCACCTTATACAGAACATAGACACACACACACACACACACACACACAGCTGGATTCAGGGGAGGACCTGTAAACCCCTCCTTTCAGCCCAGCTCCCACAGGAACATTTTTGCTAGTCCTTCACCATCATAATTATAATAAATTTGACATTTCTCAGATAATATTGATTTCTTTATTTTAACATTTCACAGTCAGTGAAACACAATGTCTATTGATCTGTGGCTCGTGAATCATTTGCGTGTATGTGATCATTTTTATCATTCCTTTCCACCAAACATAAATCAATGTTTTATATTCCCAGCCATGTGGGGTGGGGGCGAGGGGGGTGGGGGGTGGGGGGGTGGGGGTTGCTCTCACCAGGGATACTTGGACAGAGTCTTGACACCTGGAGAGGGACACCTGGAAATGCAGCAAAAATGTTTAAGGATTAAGTTTAAAGATTTCAATTAGGAAAATGCAGATGTGTTAATAATCAAATATATTTTTTTGATTATTACGATTAAATGTTTTGTTGCTGCATGTCTTTTTTGTGTATGGGGATGTTTTGTTTTAAATTACATTTGATATGAATCTATCTTTAAAGTGGATTATCTTTTAGTATTAAAACATTTGATGTTCTGCAATCTGATTAAACTTTTTCAGCAGTCTTCAAATAGACCAACAAATTAAGCAGGAATTGATTTTGTTTTTATCCTATAATTAAGTTAATCAACTTTTGAAAGGGAAAAAATCTGATCTGGTAACCAATACAAATATGGAATGACCATTATGACCATTGAAGTCTGGTCAAAGACATTTAGACAAAGACACAACCTCGTTATATTGAACGCCAAGACTAAACTAGAACTAAATTTAATGTATTGGGCTATTTCTTGCGTCTTTTATATCCCAAAATAATGAAAGCTTTAGACCCATTTGTAAACCTCTTTTATTTAATACAACGGATTTCTGTTTTTTAGATTTTTACAAATCATTAATAAAATATATTACAAATTAATAAAACGTGACTCATCCTGACATTTTAGAAGTTGCGGAATGACGTGATGGTTCTGGGCGTACCTGCGTGTTTCACAGTCATTTAAATTGTTTCACGTGCGACTGCATGCTGATTCTGTTTTGCTCGACAAAGATGTGACCTTTCAAAAGTTCAGACCTCGCTGAAAGCTGAACTACTTTTAGTATCATTGCATACAGCACTGGAGGAAGGGCTGTCTGCGAACAAAAAAAATCAAAAGACATCAGTTTAAAACTGTGTGAAAATTAGCCTGCATACAGTAAATGGTTTTAATACGGGGAAAACCTAAAGTACAGATGACGACTGATGCCTAACAATGATGTAAATGTAAAATTATCATAATGTAAAATACATCAAATGTAACAATGTCAAGGAAAAATCATTTTTCAAAAGTCTCAATTCGTGAGTCTCCATCAACTATTGTCATAGCGGCCAATAGTAACAGGGATTTAGTTGCTTTGTAATTCTTACTGAATTGTAAAAACGTTTCATAGTCCTATAGCTTACTGCGACGTGTACTTCGTTATTTCTTTTTCTGTTCTTCGGAAGATTTCAAGGTAAAATCTTTTCTTGTAAATCTCGTTTTATTACTTTATTTCAATTTCTATGTAAATTTGTAAACGTACCAGTCAAACACGGGGGAAACGTGCAAATATCGATTGCAAATATTTCCTACAAAAAAATCGCCGCCTTTTGTTTCAGGGATTAATGAAACTATTATTTCACTAAAATTAAAATGTCTACATAAAGTTACATAGGCTAATTCGACCGTCCACTAAATAAACTGTATCGAATTATTACCTATATGAATAGCCTATAGGCTATTATAAGGAAAGATAAAAAACAACAGGGTAGATAGCTAGATTTATTCTGCAATGCACTAGATGGGAGACGCTTATCACAGAAGGCAATGCAAAACACATAACATCGTAGAAAACAATCCTCTAAAATATATAAGCATAATGTTATGAATTTAAAACCAGTTGCACGGTTTTAACCTCATGGACATTATTTCAATATGAAATTGATAAAAAAAAGGCTGAAGGAAGTAAATAGCTTAATTCGACGCAAACTTCCTGAATAAAAAAGCCGTTTATATATTAATAGTTTAATTCACTACTTAGAATCATGAACACGAAAACGTGCTTTATATGTGTGTATGATATCTATTTTGAGATCTGAGTTTGTTGTCTACAAATGTTGCAGACAGACTTCCTCTTGTATACCCACAATCTATATTATAATGCAGGATACTTAATTGGCTAGTGGTTACAGTACCTTATCGATATAATTTTCTTCCAGTAATTCATTACGTCTTGCATTACGAGCAGAAGTTTCAAAAGCTGTTTATAAATGATTTTGCACGTATCAACATAAACAAATACAAACACATTTCAACCACGCTCTATTTTTCAGTATATAACTGAATGCACGTTAAACAAGCTTAAAAACCGTCCTTTTCCCCACACAATTCTTTGATCACTTGAATATTCTATTGTCATTATTTCCTCCGTGAATATCTTGAACGTCAGTGTTTATCTTTGTCCCCAGATTACATGCGCTCCAGACCTGGAAAATGCCATCGTCAAACTTCCGACACATTCATTTATTTAAGTCCGCCACACTGAGCAGCCATGAAGGTGTTGTGAACCTGTAGCAGTTCGGCAGGGGGTTCAGAAGGGCAGCGTATCATGAAAGAGTTTGTCTATGATCTCAGGCGTGGGAACCAGATCCTCCAGTTTCAAGTAAAAGATACGCTGCAATCCTTGCGTGCACAGCGCGCGCACCTCCGTCAGCTTCTCCAGCAGTTTAGACAATTCAGCACCGCAGGACACCTGATCCTTCAGACAGTTTACTAGCTTGTTTTGAAGTTCCTCTGTTTTCTTGGGTTCTTTTAGTCCATGTCTCTCTATAGAGATAAGAAACAACCCGTCAGAGGTCTGATTCATGCTGCATTTTCTGTGCATCACTTGGAAAAGGTCAGACGCGTCTTACCTGTTACTATGGTGAGAGCAGCTATGCAGGAGAAAGCGGAGACGTCTATGTGTAGACTCTGAAGGTTGCCTGAAAACTCAAAGATGGAGTCGATCCACTCTCCAAAGCCTCGCACGCACTGCAACTTGTGTAAAACGACTCCGTTGCAGAAAATGAGTTTATCCTCAGCCAGGCTGGATCTGAAATAAAAAATAAACATTTACTATCATAATTACGTTTACAGCGATTAGCTACCTGTCACTGAGATGGAAAAATAGATCTGAGTACCTGTAAGCCAGCCGCAGAACAAAAAGTTCGAGGAAGGCTAACTCGAAAAGTAGTTCCTGGTCACTTTTGGGCAGGTCAGTAAAACCGGGGATTTTCTCAGCCCATCCGCGAATGATGCTCATCGAGGCAGTGAGGAGATCGTAGAACTGCTGTATGTGCAGAGATTCATCTCCGCTGTGGTACTCAGAACTCGCCTGAAACTACAATTTAAACGTAATGTAAAACATGTGGGATTAGAATTGCATAGAAGGTGTATGTTTTTATGTTCCACTGAACAGAATGTGTGTGTTTTTAGTACAGGTTACTTTCCCATTGTATGATTTAAGCAATTAGAATTATTTTTAGCCCGTTACTTCTGAAATTCCTCCGGGAAAGTTGAAATTATTGTGACCGTATAAGCCTATATAGCTGCACCTCCCTTAATACTGCTTTAGTTTTTAAACCACATCAGTCTGTACGATTACGGAAGCTTGTCACTTACTTTAGAATAGTCAAGTCGGGCCATCGATGGGTTGGAGTCGATGTGCGCTCTCACCAGGGCGTTCAGGAGATTGACAGGTGTCATCGAGGGCGGGATGTCCTGCAGGCTTTTAGGTTTGGACGGCAGGCGACCCCTCCGACCTTTTAAACTGGCTGTTCTGACCACTGTAAAATGTATTGGTTATACACTGTACAGATTACGTCACTTTTAACATTTTCGTCACCCTGCTGTAACAGGGAATGTATTTCAAGTGTGTTTATAAAGGTGCAAAAAAGAAAAATGTCGCTAATTCACCTTCTTTCACCATCCCTACGACGAGGCACTTTTGAAAGCGGCAATACTGGCAGCGATTTCGTCGTCTTTTATCCACAGGGCAGTTTTTGTTTGCCAGACAAACGTATCTGGCGTTTTTCTGGACCGTGCGCTGTAAAGAAACGACACGTGTATATGGTGTGTATTATTGCATGTAATTCCACGCCACAGCACTAACCTGTATATAACCACACAAATTACAATACAACAGGACGCCCTGCACTCCAACCCAAGGCTGTGTAATACATTCAAGGGCCGGACAGTGCAGACGTTCGGTAAATACAGATCCGTGGGCAGCCATAATTTGGGGTCCCCCGACACTTTCTCCGCGACCCCTCTTGTCGGATTAGTGCGATTATTCTATCAGGATGGTGACATAAAGAGCTGTTTTAATGTCACCGCTGGGACTTCCGTTGCGCTCGCTTAGGCAAGATACGACCCTCATCACAAACCAATTTAATTTTGGTTTGACGAAAGAAATCGTGGCCGAGATGAACGGAGGTGTCCCTAGGTACATAGCGGGTCAAATCAATACAACTGAGATAATTACTGTAGACCAGTTCCAAATCAGCCTCGTCCCACCAGTCTGTAAGCAGCTGAACACCGGGGTTCAGACTGGCTGGTTAAAGATCTGGGCTTTTAACCGAAAGGTTATGGGTTCAAACCCTGTCTTATATGTACCAAACCTCATACTACCCCAGTGGGACCATCTAAGTAATAAGTGGGACGTTATAAGTGTACTGTTAAATGCTTTGGATAAGAGTGCAGGCTGTTTATCGTATTTGACTAAGTACTAGATATAACAAGACACGACAGATCGCGTTATTACCTTGAAGAACCCTTTGCACCCCTCGCAAGTGCGCACTCCGTAGTGCTGGCAGGCTGCGTTGTCCCCGCACACAGCGCACAAGCCCTCACTGGATAGACATCCACGAGTCGGTGGAGAGCCTACCGGGCTTTCCAGTAAACCAACGTTAAGAGAATGAGGAAGACCCACACCGTGCTGTTTCCTCGGAGGTGCCGGTACAGCAAAACTCTCCAGTGCACGATAAGTACACGGGGTGTCCGGGCCCATAGACACATGAAGAGACGCGTCGAAACGCATCTGACAGCTTGACATGGGTGAATCAACAGGGGACTGCTTAAACGAGAGCAGCCGAGACATTGCGCTTTTCCGCTGCTGGTCTATCATATGTGAAGTCGCCAGATAGTTTTGATGTAAACTGTGAAGGGATCCGCTTTCTTCCCACGTGTGATGTGGAGGCGCTGGGAAACTGGGCGATGCTGTGATGTTTGGGGAAGACGGTTTATAGTATGTAGGTCCGTTATGGGGTATGCTGTCGTCGGTTTGGTGCGCCTGGTGATGCTGCTGATGGTAGCTGTGCGTGGGTATCTCCTCCACTTTGATGGACAGATGTTCCCCAGAGTGGGACATTTGGTAGAGACACGGAGGCTTCACGTCGTAGCTGGAACTGTAGGTGTCCACAAAGGTGCTGAAACTGGGGAGCGATGACGTGACAGCTATCTCTGCGTTAGTCAGGTCCATGCTAAACTTGACAAACTCCGGCGTTAGGAAGTCGCAGTTGTACTCTCCCGTGGTGTTGTAACCGTAGGTTTGAGATGCAGGGCTGGCTCCTGGTGGTGATGTCCCATACTGAGCCTGGACGCAGGGCATGGCTGCAGTGTTAGAAAACAACATTTTAATAATGCATTTCTCTGACAGGGCGCGAAATATTTATTTAAAAAATCCAAATCTAAAAAACGTAATGTTTCTAGAAATGCTGTTTCAAATTACTGTAAGGAATCTAAGAAGACTAAAAACTGTATACTATTTTTAGAGTCAGCCCAGGACATTGTCGTGTTTTCCATCGGAAAGTATGTATGCAAACTTTCTAACGCGTATTTCCATGGCCTGTAGTTTACCTCCGCACACCTGCTACTTTTATCTCTCGTGGAACAATCTCTGAAGTCGGGGTTCGTGTATGGGCTGATGTCAGAGTGTGTCTCCGTTCGTTACTTTCTTGTAAGGGAAAAAATATTATCATGAATTTTTCTTCCAGACGGTAACACTTACATATAGACTAACATTTTAAGCATTTTGGAGCCTGATACTTCATGTTATTGTGAGATCAAAAAACCCGGATTAACCTAAACTGAATTAGTAATAAGTAGGTGTAATAGATTTTGCAAGATAACATTATTTTTAAAGGTAAAACATAACGAAAGTTATGAAACAAGCATACGTTTATGTATACATTATGCACATGTTGGTTTACATTCTTTCTTTGAAATATTATTGTTTTATTGCAAAAAATATTGCAAAAAATATTATTTTCACGTTACATACCTCAAGATCCAATTGGAAAAGTTGTATATAAGTTATATATCCATGTAGCGGTTCCTGTTGCTAGAAGTTTCGTTTGTAGACGAACGCATGTAATGCCAAAACCTGTCTTTGCGCACCTGTACTCTTCGGTTGCAAGCGAAGACTGGAGCTGAAGCGCAATGTGCCTTTGTTTATGAGAACTCTGAATGCCACAGCCCACGTGCCAAAAGCCGTGACGTCATGCGCGTCAAGCCTGACGCTGGGCGATCACTGGACAGAGGGACCGTTCTTTCGCACTCTCATTACGAGCTGGCGCAATTCTGCAGTCTGCGCTTTTGCAAATGTGGAGCTATCCGGCGGGTCAAATGAGTTAAAGTTTCCTACACATTATCTCCTGCGCAAAGCCATTCCAAATAACGACTTACACAATATATCAGATCTCCCTGATTAGGAACAATGTACAACAAAAACTTTGTTTTTGTTGTATTACTGGTCTTTTGGGAGAATCGCCGGTAAGCATAGTCATTGTAAAAGTTATTTTAGTTTGTCTTTAGTAAAATAACAAAAATAAAGCATGAAACAGCAGCCATTTATAGTAAATAAAAGAACAAAACATTAAAATGAACAATAACACAATAACAGAAAAGAAACAGATAAAGTCACGTGGAAAATATATTACAAAAAAAACATATATATAATTAAGGAAAAACATTAAAATGTACACGTTTACATGACGCAAAACACAGTATTCCTCGACTCTCCCAATATTCTTCCAGATCCATTTAATTAACCGTGGAAAGATTCGGGTAAATTAATACTTAAATATAAACAATGTCTTGTCGTTGAAAAAACACGAAAAAGTCCATTTGCATTAATATTTCCAATTGCAATAAGATCAGATCACAGATCAGATTCTGGCTTCTCTTTGAATACAGGTATGCAGTCCGAGCAATACAGTTTAGTGTGACGTCAGGTGTTTCCTCCTGTATCATGCACAGGGAAAAGTTTCAGTGGATAGGGATCTGTTTAATCTGACTCTGTAGCTCTCTTTGTACGGTGAAGGATTTCCATTGTGAGGAGGGAATCCCGCTGTAACAGAGACAACTTTGTTTGGACCGAAGCGAGCTGCGTCATCGCTACGTCAGCAGCTTTCAACTCCATGACGCCAGGTGCGGTCGCGCTTAACTTTTTAAAGGTTAAAATCACCTGTGCAATCGAAACGACGAATGCCTTGCGAGGAATCCACTGGAAAAAAGGCAACTTTAAAGCTTGTTTTTCAGAGATGTCAGACAGACATGTTGCACTACTCTCAGTTTAGCTGTTGCTTGGAACCTTTTTATAATACAAATTAAATTATTTAGGATTAACTATATACACCTGAAGAAAAGAACAACTTATATGTTTTAGATCAATTATTATGTTTCTAAACCATGCATTGATCTGTTGTTAAAGTCTACAGTCACACAAACGCTTTTCTATTTCAGTGCGTCTACGATTAGACAACGTACACGCCTACTCAAACATGATTGGACAGACAGGTGAATCCTCCCAGCCCATTCGTGCATTCTCCTGTCTGTCAAACATTTCCTGCCATTCTACTTCCTGAATTCTTGATAAAGTAATATTGTAACATTACTGTACTGGCGACCACTGTCTATGATTTTCCTGTTTGGACATACTCATCAACAGCGCCATAATCAGTAAGTTAAAAGCACACGTGTTATTTGCTGTGTTACTGGAAGAAACCTTAATTGTCGTCGACACTGTCAGTCTGTTATTGAAAGCGAGCCAGTCACGGTTGCTCCCTGTCCATTGGATGTGAAAATTGTGCTTAATAATTTGTTAAATTCACAACCGTATGTTTCATTTTTCGCATCATGTATTTGACTGGAATTCGACTATGTTACTGGAATTCGTCAGTAACAAGAGTTCATGTAATTAATGGGAAGTTAACATGACCTCGTAAAGCAGGACGGCGTCACAGGCAAATAACTTTTCTTGTTTCCATTGAGGAAAAAAAACAAACGTTTCTAAGCAGAGAAAATCTTAATCTGTTTTTTTATTTGACCTGCAGTATGTTCACACATTAGCCAGTAATCTTTACAGTACATTTCCCCTACTGTCCTTTCATGAACATGTAAAATAATAACCTAAGCTCTCTCTCTCTCTTTCAGACAGTGTGCTTTAAATGAGATGAGCCTCTCTCTCTCTCACTGCACATGGTTGGCCATAAATGGCCCATGCGGTACAGGTGTGATTTCAAACAGTGTATCATGACTCATTCACTTCCTTGTCATGGAGTGATCTTGACATGTATCCCAAGACATTAGGCCGAGATAGAGAGAACTTTTCACTGACCTTCACAGGAGTGTCTTAGTTATAAGATTTCTCTTGTAGTCATTTTTCATGTAGTCTTGAAGTTAAACTTGTCAAGGACAATTAACAATGCTGAGGCAGCCATTTATAAAAAAAACTGTGCAACAACTTGAATTGGGAAAATGTTGGCTAATAATTTTGGAAAATAATCTAGAAGTAGAATATAGAATAAGACACAATGAAACAGACTTGACAGAATGTCTATGTGAAAAAATATGTATTATACTTATAT